>JAWPHD010009262.1:0-105769 GCA_037043455.1 Cyrtodaria siliqua
TGTAATTTATTAATTTAAATAAAAATTGGTGATCGGAATATATTTCTTGCACACTATTGAATCTACTAAAACATGTGGTTTGGTTCAGAGGCGGCAGTATCGAGGATTGGTTTGATAGTGGAAATGGAACGTTTTTGTCAGCAGAGACCTTGACCTTTGACGTAAAAATCAAAAGGGTCATCCTCTTTTCACGTTCAGTCCTCCAATGAAGTTTCATATTGGTCTTTAGTGAAAGAGTAATGACGGTGTGGGCAAGACTTTTCATTTTCCTGTCATGATGACATTCAGCGTTGACCTACTGACCTCAAAAACATATATGCACAACTAGGCATTATACGGATGCTTCGTACAAAGTTTCGTCAAAATCCAACAAGTAGCGCTGACAAGTATTGACAGACGGACGAACGGATAGACAAAAAAACAATCAGTCTCACCTACCACTTTGTGGTGGAAGACATAATAATAAAGACAATATTTTAGTTCATATTTATACTTTATTAATTAAACAACTGAGAAAAACAAACTTCAGCATTGACTCTGGTCAGTGGTGTACATGGAGTCTTCTTCCACGTTGGCTTGCAGTCTGAAAAAAAAAGTTAAATTAAAATACATAGAATATAAGTCGAGCAGAGTATTCAATCTTATCCAGGTGATGGGAGGGGAGAGGGACAGGGATAAAGGGAAAATAATTCATAGGAATTACTATCGATAGGATTCTTATGGTTTTTTTAACGTGAGACTTCGATACACAGGACCACCCGGTTTACGTCCCCATCCGACGGACTACACTTGGATGTGTTGCCTCAGGACCACATCGAAGTATTGGAGTGAATCCAGTGAGACTCGAATCCGTGTTCACCAGATTCGAAGCCGAGCGTGCTATCCACTGGACCACCACGTCCCATGGAAAAACTTGAATAAATGGCAACAAAATGATGAGTCTATATATATTATATTTGTATTCGTACGCGTTATATAACTGATCTGACAATGGCATGCTTACAAACTCAAAGATGCACACAAACAAACGTAATGTATTTTCATCCAACAGTACAGCAAGAATCTATTCATGCCATTCTAAGGAACGTTTAATCTGACAGAGGCTGTACTATTTTATAAGCAATTTACTTAATAAATAAAGAAAAAACTTTTTGCCAACAATCTAAAAATCGTTAAATTGTACACGTTTTTTCCTATATATTAATCTAATGACTAAATAATGTCATGAAATGAGAGAAAACATTATTATTCAATTATTTATTTTCTCTCTCAAAACTTTTTTTTATAGCCTCGAAAATAAAAATCGAGTAAAAAGGGGATTTGAGAGACACTTTTGTAAATGATTTGGTTTGTTTTAATAGCGACAACGTGTAAAACAGACCCAAGATTGGAAATTTGCCCTGTGCCTCTTTAATAATGGAGAAAATTACATAGATCCTATATTTCAAAATGTTGTTGATGTACCAGCATGTTAAAGGATACAATACAATGCTGAAGTATTTATCAGCATCTCAATTATTAACCAGGTATTTTTTTTACTTTAAACTTGCTTGCGTATAATTAAATAAAATTGTAAGTTTGTTATTCTACCAGAATTGAACTTTATTATTGGTGGACTATTATCAAAAACACCATCAAGTCAATGTCAGCTCAAAATTGTTGTGGGTGTCCCCCTCACACCCCACTCCCCCCCCCACCCCCACCCCCACCCCCCACGCCCACCCCCCACCCCAACCCCAACCTCCACAACCCCCACCCCCACCCCCACACACCACCCCCATCCAAGAGTACTGAATACTCTCTAATTTAGAGCTGAGTACTGAAAACCTCCTTAGATTTTAGACCCGAGTACTGAATACTATTTAACATGGATAACCCGAGTACTGAATACTATTTTAACCCGGGCCGTGGGGTACTGAATACTCTCTAAATTTGTCATGAATACTGCGTAAGTGTGGGGGGGGGGGGGGGGGGGGGGGGGGGGGGGGGGGTGGGGGAACAGTCCCATTGTTAGTCAAAGTACAGTAGTACACTGTATATATATATATTCATAAAAAGTTCGGGAATCTATTCTTCGATCTCTGCTACTAGTCTAGTAACTGTTTTATTACACATACAGTTTACAACCGGTTACTAGAAAGATCGGACGGAGTACAACGAAAATACTGATGCAAGCTCACCCCAAATTGATCAGAATTATTATTCTATAGAACTTTCTGTAATGAAGTTATTCGTGAATCTACACCACTTTAGATCGTATCAGAGTCCTGGATCGTACATATTTAGGCATTGGCGATTATTGGCTGATATTTATTTACAAGCAAATTGTAATACCAAAACAAATACCTTGAAAATGGACCTCTAGCAGCAGATACAGTAATCCCAAATACAATTTGCGTCAACAGTGTCAATTATGTCACGGTGACCTGTCAAACAACACACGCTACCTGTCCCGAAGTAGATATTTCACTGCATGGAACACTGTACGCGCCGCGAACACTGTACGCGCGCTTAAGACTAGCTTTGCCCGTAGTTCTCGCCTACGTAGCGCGACAAACTCTGAATCAACTTATTTTGGTGTAAAAAAATGGCGTCTGTTTTAATTGAAAAATCGTAAAATAGTTCGTTAAATACAAAGAAATAGTCCATGTAAGAACTAATGCGAGGCTCTTGTCGAGCATTATATCCTTTTTTGCTAACGAGTTTAATAAATTCAATAATGAATGAGAACGAATGTTAGATTATATTTATCACATAACTTATAACGTCACATTACGTCAGAAAACGTACATTAACGTGACGTCCATGACGTCATTAATTGTTATACCACTAGTGGAATATCGAAAATATTGAATGGTGTTATTACACTCCCACACCGCATGTTATGTGATAATATAAGTTATAGGTCCGTGTACAACAAAATGTCGTTAGTACATAACATAATGACAAATGCACAGAACGAAATGATGTATGCACACAACAAAATGGCGTTAGTACAGAACGAGTTAGTAAATGCACATAACATAATGACAAATGCACAGAACGAATTGATGAATTCACACAAAAAAATGTCGTTAGTACATAACATAATGACAAATGCACAGAACGAAATGATGTATGCACACAACAAAATGGCGTTAGTACAGAACGAGTTAGTAAATGCACATAACATAATGACAAATGCACAGAACGAATTGATGAATTCACACAACAAAATGTCGTTAGTACATAACATAATGACAAATGCACAGAACGAAAGACGTATGCACACAACAAAATGTCGTTAGTACAGAACGAGTAAGTAAATGCACATAACATAATGACAAATGCACAGAACGAAATGATGTATGCACACAACATAATGTCGTTAGTACATAACATAATGACAAATGCACAGAATGAAATGATGTATGCACACAATAAAATGTCGTTAGTACAGAACGAGTTAGTAAATGCACATAACCTAATGACAAATGCACAGAACGAAATGATGTAAGCACACAACAAAATGTCGTTAGTACATAACATAATGACAAATGCACAGAAAGAAATGATGTATGCACACAACAAAATGTCGTTAGTACAGAACGAGTTAGTAAATGCACATAACATAATGACAAATGCACAGAACGAAATGATGTAAGCACACAACAAAATGTCGTTAGTACATAACATAATGACAAATGCACAGAAAGAAATGATGTATGCACACAACAAAATGTCGTTAGTACAGAACGAGTTAGTAAATGCACATAACCTAATGACAAATGCACAGAACGAAATGATGTAAGCACACAACAAAATGTCGTTAGTACATAACATAATGACAAATGCACAGAAAGAAATGATGTATGCACACAACAAAATGTCGTTAGTACAGAACGAGTTAGTAAATGCACATAACATAATGACAAATGTACAGAACAAAATGATGTTTCTACAGGACAAAATGTAGTTAACACAGAACAACTTGGTAAATGCACTGAACATACGGACCAGTACCATCAGAAGGCAACATTAGCGTTCCATAAAATTAAAAAAAATTCTGATGCTGTAAAACTCCTCCCGCAATCTCCGTGACCGAGGGGTTAACGACGTTACATTGTTTAAACCAGCTTCTAGAGTGCATCAAGCCTCACTCTCACCCTTGTGTCATCCCAACAAAACAGGACAGTGTAAATAACTCCCCGCCAGACTATATCCTCAAACAAGGTAGCATAAACATGCAGTAGATGCATAACACAAAGGTTATCAGGTATAGGAATTTATTACATTTCTATGCGTGAAAGATCGGGATTTCTTAGTGCAAGAATATTCATAATCGCTAAATATGAATAACTAACTCAGAACACAATAATAACTAACGTTGCTAACTCAGAACACAATAATAACTAACGTTGCGACGTTGAGGCGTGACGTCAACAGTGTTGCTGACGTCGACGTCATCCGCCGATAACGTTCAATAAAGCGAATATTTGTTTGAAAAACGTAATTTAAAATGTAATAAATAGATTATTTAACTACTGGGATCGATTATTGGGTAATTCTTCACTTGATGGTAGACGTGCATTGTTTTTTCACTCACTCACGTGCGCTCGTTCGTGAAAAGAACCGCACGTCTACCACTCCTGAAGGATTTCCCTATAATCGATCCCAAACAGTTAAATAATCTCTATATGAATAGCTTAGAAAGCCACAACGCATGTACTCAAGAGAATAAACCATTAAGGGCACAACAAGACAAGATTGGAGACAAATATAAGTAACCGTCATTTCACGATTTAGGTAGATGTCATCGCATCAAAGAGAAACGCATAGTGACAATCTGTAAATGGGTCAAACACTAAACATGCAGTGTGTTGCAAAATAACAGAATTATCATCTCTTTTGATAAACTTGTTAACGTGTTTAAAGACAGACATACACCCCACCCCCCCCCACCCCCCCCCCCCCACCCCCACCACCCCACCACCCCCCACCCTCCACACACACACCCACACACACCCGCCCACACCCCACAAATAATGGCACAAGTACACTACAAACACATTTATCAAAACTCTAGCCAGGTGTTCAGGTCATATAATAATGTATATATGCCTATTAAAAAGTAATCATTCACGGATTCTTAAAATACTCATGATTGAAAATGCGTAAAATGAATTATGAGTTGGCAACTCTTAATACGACGCTCCAGTTTTGGGGTTTGGTCTGGCTGGTTAAAGACGTTTATAAATATTGTTTATAAATAGAGTTTGTATTCTCAAAATGGGTAAATTATTTATATACCTCGTCGGCAGCAGGTTTAGACATGGTTTATATATGTTGTAACATCTGGCTGTTGTTGGTGGGATAGCTACTTTAATAAGGATTGAATGACAGTGATCATAAATCACGTCATCATATACAGGTAAGTCAAGTAATAAACGCAAGAGTAGATTTTGCTCATTGCCGAACTCGCACAAGATCCTGTTCAGTTGAATTGAATTGGGTTTTAAGGCGCACCAACACATGGAAGGTTATATGGCGCCTAACAGGCATGAACATGCCAGGCTGATCCTGTTGAAATAAACAAATTTCAACCTACGTTTATTGAAATCAGGAGGATTTATTATTTTGGCAACAACAACATAACATGTGGTGGATTGGATTGTCGCTAAAAGTGTAGAACTGACATTGAGATTGTTTTTGTTGTATATACGTAATAAATTAAATATGCTCATTTAAAATACGAATAACGTCCATTCCCGTGTAAAATTATTACCCATGTGCTGCCAAACATTTTACAGAAAAGTGTGGGCCATGTATCTTCTATAAAAGGACACTTCTCATTCAATGACTGCATCGGTTAAAACCACAAATGCGGAAAAGGCCAAATATTATATTAATACACTTATTTCCATATAAGCAAACAATGATCAAAAATCATAATTTAACATGACAATGCTTGGAAAATCTCTCAAATAGTTCAGCAATGTGATTAACGCCTAAAATGGCACACTACAGTGATAAATATGTATTTTACACACAAAATAAGAGAATTATATACGGGCCGCCATTTTTTTTATTGAGTGCCTCAGGTCGACACTGACTTAGGCTGTGAGCTAGTAGGAGAAACGATCCCCCCACCCCACCACCACCACCACCCACCTACCCCGCCGGCGATTTAATTCCAGATTTCGGCGATTTTCGTCTAAAAACGCAACGTTTTTCCCCAAAACTCACTAAAGCCCCAACGCTCAGATGGCACACATGACTCATTTTGAAGCTTAATGTATGTTTTTTCAGAAAATCATACCCTACAAAATTCCCCTGGGGGTGTGGGGTCGGGGGGGGGAGGGGGGTGGGTGTCTAAAGCAAAATTCCCCTGGGGTGTGGGGTGGGGGGAGGGGAGTGGGTGTCTAAAGACAGCTCAAGAACTAGTTTGCCGAGAAGGGTGTACTAAAACTATACTGCAATGCATCTTGCGAACACTAACTCCCATGTCCTGCTGATTTAAAAGCGTGTTCTGCAAGATATTACTGAACTTAAATTATTGAACCAACGTTTCCTTGTGCATAAACACACCAATATCTTCCATTTAAGGTTAAATAATAGTAAAGTTGAAGCACGGATGATATATATTTGGGTTAAACATATTTTATTTCTTATTATTTTTACAGCATGGTACTTGTACACAATAGAAAAAAAGTGATTAGAACGAATGTAAAATATACTTAAGATAATCTTCTCCTAAATGCTGTATGTGTAATAAACTATGCACAAACACGTCAAATGTCCCATATAAGGAAATAGTAGTAAAGTTGTAACTTGGCTCCGCCTTGAATTATGTTCAATCATAATTACTTACATTGTACTTAATTCAATAAAATAAATTTCCGTCTCGATAAGAAATAAATGAAAAACACAAGTAGTATACATATTGTGTATATGTTGTAAATACATATTGAATTAACGCATAATACACAGTGATATAATGTATAACATAGCTTGTAAAAAGTTTACGAAGTCAAGTATTTTAACACACACTTTTGTAAAACTTTGAAATTGTTGTAATCCGCCTTAAGGTGCGCTGATGTATTGATGTTACTAAGTGTATAAGTACGACATTTCATTGACACAATGTCGGTTATTCACAGGTAATAAGTTCAACGTTTAAAGAATCGTAAAATGCATTATGTAAATAGGATTTCACATTTAAAAAACGACTGATGCAAAATAAACACCTGTGTACTATACTAGCTATTACGTGTGCGTGCACCTATCTGATGTAGGATAGGTTTGTATGTGTGGGTGCGGGAGTGCTTTATGTACTTTGATGACTATCGTATTTTTAATATTGATTCATATTTGATATTTGATAAAGACAGTATTTTCTTAAAATTATACAATTTTTATACGGAGTGTCTCTTAGAGTTTACTGGAGATTAAGGCGAGGAGGACTAGAATAAGGAAATAGGAAGATGGTTTTAAAGTTGAAGAATGTGTCTAAAGTGTTTATTAACAATAGCTATAGAAATAATTCAAAACAAATTGAATGTTTGGGTGTACAACATATTTTAAGATAAATATCTTCACTGATTGACGGAATAACTACGACACGCTTATCTTAAAACGAATACAATATCCGCCAGTCGAACAGTTTGAACAGGTAAATTGCTGCGATAGATAAGTGATTGATTCGCACGTAGTAAACGAAACGACAAATAAAAGATTACATTTAGTAAATGTGCAAAATGTGCATACATGGTTACCTAAACTAGCAAGACAGTGAGAAACTACAGAACGCTGTAACTAAACTAGCAAAACACGTGACTGGAGATAGTGTTGGGAATTACTACCAAGTAAACGAAACTAGCAAAACACGTGACTGAAGATAGTGTTGGAAATTACTACCAAGTAAACAAAACTAACAAAACACGTGACTGAAGATAGTGTTGGGAATTACTACCAAGTAAAACAAAACTAGCAAAACACGTGACTGAAGATACTACCAAGTAAACGAAACTAGCAAAACACGTGACTGAAGATAGTGTTGGGAATTACTACCAAGTAAAACAAAACTAGCAAAACACGTGTCTGAAGATACTACCAAGTAAACGAAACTAGCAAAACACGTGACTGAAGATAGTGTTGGGAATTACTACCAAGTAAACGAAACTAGCAAAACACGTGACTGAAGATAGTGTTGGGAATTACTACCAAGTAAAACAAAACTAGCAAAACACGTGACTGAAGATACTACCAAGTAAACGAAACTAGCAAAACACGTGACTGAAGATAGTGTTTGGAATTACTACCAAGTAAACGAAACTTGCAAAACACGTGTATCAACTGCACAGAGATATAGAAACAAAAACTAGAAAATCACGTCTATGGAATGACACCAAGAAAACCAAAAGCTAGCAAGACATTTGCCAATTGTAAGGAAAGATAATACCGCATCTCACCTACATGGATTGGGGGATCAGAGAATCGTTTAAGGATGTTGCAGCACCAGGTCCGTTAGACAAAGCGGGTACGTACCTACAATTGCTTTTGCACACTACGTATTGCTGTTTATATTGCACCAATACTAAATTTAACATATGGAAGAATAACAAAGATATTTAAAACCAACTTAAAGTTACTTCAAATTGTATTATCTTTTATTTATTTATATGCGAGCAGGTTTAAGGTCAACATATAATAGCTGATTAATCAACTGTGGTTCCGGGTTAATTGCTTGAATAAGATCACCGTGTGTCACTTCAGATCACCGTGTGCCACGTAAGATCTCCGTGTGCCACGTAAGATCAACGTGTGTCATTTCAGATCGCCGTGTGTCACTTTAATCATTGAATATAATTATTATTTTAAGATGTTACGTGCTTATGTTATTGAACAGGAGCATGTTGTGTTGTCGGCTATTTTGGGAACATATAATTATACATTTGATTGTTTTGTGTGCATATCGTTTAATCGATAGGCAGTATGCCAATGTTCAGTGTTTAAATAGGTACATTAAAAATGTATGATTCTGTTCTGTTTCAATGCTGAAATCATGTATATGCAAGCCTAAGCATATTGATATCAAATCAGAGTTCCCCAGGCCACAGACCTAATAACATATTAATATGTCTGTGCCCAGGCTAACTATATCAAATTAGAATTGAATGCTGTTTAACGGCTCATCAACAAAGTAAATATGTTATTTAGAGACGCAACAGAGATAGGGGAAGGATACAATAAGAATCGTTCATGGGTATTCGGTGAAGATCGGAAATTCCAACACGAGGTATAATTGTTTTATCGGAACCGAGGCTCTGCCGAGTAAAACAATTTTACCGAATGTTGGAATTTCCCTTTCTGAACCGGATGCCCATGACTGATTCATTTTCTTGCATACCATTTATATTCTGCGCGCTGACGTCGGCAAATACTTACGTGTTGCATGTTTATTTACACAATGACGCCATGCAACTGTCATTGTTTATATCAGCGCGTGACTTTTATCTTCCCCCGTGTGTAAGATTATAAGAATCTTCCATGGGTATCCGGTTCCAACCCTCGGTATACGTGTTTTTATCGGAACCAAGGCTCTACCGAGGTTCCGATTAAAACACTTATACCGAGGGTTGGAATTCCCGATCTGAACCGAATACCCATGATAGATTATTTTTCTTGCATATCAGAGACATGTTGTGCGTTGACGCCGCCAGCAACTAACGTTTTGAATGTTTTCCGGCATACCGGATGTTGGCGCGCGTGAATTTTATCTTGACCCTAGTGAGATAGAAATATCTAGCCCCGGTATAATGACGGATATCTTTGTCCGGTATGCAAGAACAGGCTTTCCAGCACCAATGCAAAACATGGATCACCTTATCCGGTACGCAAAAAATAAACAATAAGAAGCAACTCTTACTACAGAGACGCTGATACACAAGACCGCTCGATAAAATAAAACGTCCTAATCCGACGGACGGGGCTACGGGCAAATATTTCACCCAGGAATTCAGTGGCACCTGTGAGGCTTTGGCCAAGCTATCCCCTAGATATCAAATAAGATATCGCAAAACTAACCATAACATATTCGGAGAGCATAGCATATTCTAGACGTATACTGTAGACAATTACACATATGTGTCCGATCAGGGACCTCTAAACGCATATTGAAACGCATCCGGTTTTCCGACCACGTGCCTTCGAAACGTATATACTGAAAATCATCGTGTTACGATCACGGGCCCTCTCAACGTATACGGCTGCAGCAACACGGGCCCTCCGAATCTATACTGTAGCACATTAGTTATACAACTAGGATTGTAAAAAAAGAGGATTTATTCCCGAAAATAATGCTATAATATAATAAATAAACAAAAATAAGATTATAAAATTTATTGTTCAGGCACTGACACATTTGTATACAGCACGGGTATCATGCACTGACAAATTTGTATAAAGCACGGGTATCATGCACTGACACATTTGTATAAAGCACGGGCAACATGCACTGACACATTTGTATAAAGCACGGGTATCATTTAGATACAATACTCTTCATTTCCAGTTAGAACAGCACCTGGTATGCATGTGTATGCACCAAAACGTGCTGTGTATTATCCCCCGCAAATATGGGATATAGTAATGACCTTCGTCCGTTCATCCATCCAGGCTTCCGTCCGTACCGTTTCGTGTCCGGTCCATAGCATGCGCAGAGGAATTTCAAAATAACTTGGCACATTTTCTGATCTCATCAAGAAGATGAGACACCTATGTCATTATCTTCAAGGTCAAGGTCACTCTGAAGGTCATTCACTTCTTATATGCCTATAGTAAGTCCAATTCCGTGTTCAAGGTCAAGGTCATATTAAAGGTTAACCAGCTAACATGCAAACCCCAAACCAGAATAATAGGATATGAAAATGAGTATAATACAACAGGGGTTTTATTATATTGTTTGTTTGTGTGCGTGTTTGTTTGTTTGTTTGTTTGAATTTTGTTTTAAGTTATTTTAGCACATTTTAGGCCATATATGACTGTCGATTTATTTGTGGTAGAGGCAGACCACCCCATTTTTCCTGGGCAGACGCAGTGCAGTATACCTCGCGCCATCCGTAACTTTCTGACTTATATATAAGCCCTGAAAACAGTCATAATTAAACAAATTCTAAAACTAGTAAATGGACATACGTCTATCTGGATTTCTTTTTTAAAATCTTGCGGCGTCCCGTTTAGTTTAGGTTATCTACATAACTTGCATAATTTTATTTGAAAATCAGTATTAACACTTATTTGAACAGTTCAGAGCAAAGTCTCTTTGACATATCACGTATTATTGTTTATACGTATATACTGCACCAATAATACATTTAAAACTAATGTGCATGTAGTATAATGGGGAAAAAGAACACTCCACCAGTAATCATATTTTATTTAATTGCATGCAAACAAATTTAAAATCAGAATGAATATATATCAAATGCTAATCACTAATTCAAGGTTGCCGTGTGTCCCTTTAATGTACGAGCTGAAGGGATGATCAACAAGAAACGGACGTGTGCACGCATTAATTAGAACTGGGTCTTTTTGTTTAGAAAACACACCTGAGTTTATATAATATATATATATATATATATGCATACACTAGACGACACATAAATGTACTAGTTACATTTTATTTCATATATTTTAAATGGAATGTACAATTATCACCAAAAAAAATCGCAAGCAAACTCGTGAACATATTTTTAACAAATTCTTCAAATAACATTGAGAATACGTAATTTGATATTCGGATTACAATTAGTCACCGCTTTATAAAACGTGTTTAAAAGCATTTAAAATCGGAGTACTTAATAATAGTGTACCTAATAGAGTCGACTAGTGTATTTTACTGGTATGATGTGTGACATTAAAGGGACACGCGGCATCTTGACGTTTGTATTAAGAATTACAATCAGCGTCTAGATTTATTAATCCAGTAGCATTTTGACTTTAAACCTGCTTGCATATAATTAAATAAAAGTTTGAGTTTTTAATGTTGCTTCGTAATTCTACCATAGCCTTACACATATTATTGGTACATTAAAATCAACTGTTATCAATATGTAAAAAACAATTTTCAAATTACCATTATTATTATTAATACTAACGAGTGAACAAATGCAACCGATGTAGAAAAACTAACGGGATGCAGGGAGTTGATTGTCATGTGTCCCTTTAAATAACGCACATTTTACGGTGGTTAGTTTAAACATGCGGGATAATGTCTCACTTTATCACAGACACTAGCTGCGATTTAGAATTGGTGATTTTATGAATACGTCAATTTTATGAATTTTATGGATATAGTTATTATTTAGATTCGTGTCCTGAGTCATGACCTCGCATTTATCATATTCAACCAAACCGTTAGGTTCCAAGCGCAATAGAAAATCTAAATGAAACGTTCGTCTGTTTTGTTTTGTATTTGTTGTTTTTTCTTGGGTGGGGTGGGGGCGGGTTCTTATCACGCCTTGTTTATACATCGAAAATATCCTTATATACATCAAGCAAAGACACACATTATCGAAATAAAGGAATAATGGCATCATAGCATAATTACTGTATTGATTTTGTAACAATTATCAGTAAGTAACAAAAAAATGTTGTGTTTATGAATGACTTAAAAGAACAGATTTAAAAATATGATAGATTTCAAATCGATTCAATTCAAGTATTGTTAATCGTGGCTAAAACATTTAACATCTCCTGACAGAAAACATGTCTGGCTTTTGACGGACAACCCTATACCTTACAGAGAACCGATCTAATAAATATGAACATTTAGTTAAATGAACACGTTTTCTAAGCTTTCATTCTTCATTCTGTTTTCAATACGAATAATTGGCAACGTACATATTTTAAGTTGTTTTCCTCGCTCGTTTTACTAGTAGTACATTCCCGATTAAATACGTATACGTCACTCTGATATAATAGGGGAGGCAAGGGTTATTTATGTAATCCTGTTATTGGCGAAATTTATATTTTGTTATCTGTTTTTGTGAAAAAAATATTAGCTATTATCTGTTAGTTAACTGTTTTAAGTGTTTTTTTAATTTACTTTTTAACTGTTATCAGCAAATTCAATTCTTCCCCCCCTCCCCACTCCCCCTCCCCCTCCCCCCCCACCCCCCCATCACACACACACTTCCCCCGCCCAACCACCCACCCATATAACTGAGAAGTTGAATATTAAATGATCTCGTACACAGAAAACAAAACTATTGTATATAACATTCTTTGTACGGATATAACATATAAAACAAAAAGTGCATGTATTTATTTTATTTTGAGCAATTATGGCGACTTCTGCCAGAAGGTATATGGGATGACGGCTAATTTATACTAATGTCAACTGAACTATTCCGCCCTGGACACTCACCTAGAGTTACCATCGTTACAAATTATGTTGTCAGCATGGACTAAATGATTCAGCACATAGCAATTAGTATGTATGCGTTTTTTCCGAAATACTTGGTGTCTTCGGGTCTTGGCCAGCAATTGCTTTTTTTATATTGCGATTAGCTAATTTGTATGTCAGTTATGTACTGTTTCGTTGGATAAATGACTTACATTGTGAATACGTGTAAATGCAAATGTAACCTGCTTGTATTCAAAGTGTTTTATTCAATTGAGTTTGCTTGTCTGCTTAGGTCATTATCGAATACAATCCTTCCTTTTAAACGCATGCGGATGTTTCTGGAGTTAGAAGATTATAACTACGAAAAGTCATCCTAAAGAAAAGGGATTTAAATAACATTTTAAAGTGTATTTAAGGTTTTTGTTTCAAAGGAGAGAACACACGAAAACGTCGTAGTTTCGAATAAGTGTAGAGTGAAAAGTCTTCCTATAGAAAAAGAATTTGAGCTGGAACATCGCTGTTGTAAAAACTGAGTATTCAAAATAGCTGTGTCGTTTAATAATATTTTATAAAATTGTAATTTGCATTCGGAATACTGGATTTGGATGAAATTTGGATTGAGATATCCTGCTATCTTATAAATTTTAATTGGATAATATGGGTATCTAGTGTTTGATGACCGTATTCAAATACGTGTTGTAGAAACCAGAGGAAGTGGGAAATCAAATACAGGATGATGTAATACATATTGTTAATTTATTTTGGAGTCATCAGAAGTTTGTTAACGAAAGCAACACTATGTATTTTCTTCAACATGAAATAACTTAAATACGCACCTGTCGATTTCTTTAATGTAGTGTGTCTCTGTCGCATTACATGTATTAACCGGTGTGGACTTGAATTTCTAATATAACGGGATTACATATACCATACAGATCTGATATTTTTAAGTATGAGCAATCCATATCCAACCCTCGGAACCACGGCTAGGTCAGAGCCGGTTAACAATGCATCCGTCTTGTTTCCAAGCGGATATGACCTCAATGAAAACAGGAAAGATAAACGACCACTTGTTAACGTCCTCGACACAGCAGCAGACGACGACGATTTTGATGTAGATGAATTCGGGTTTGAAAAACACGGCCCCTCTGAAAATGTTACGGTGACGATAAAATATTCTTCAGCAATTAACAGTGTAGTAACCGAAACAGATACTCGTAATTATGAAAAGGACACAGCTGATGAAAGAAAATCCAAAGCAGGTGAGGGTGCAAGTAATAAAGAAGCACCATCAACTCAACCAAATTGCTTATCAGCGACAACGAGTCTAGATAAAGACCGCTCAACCAAAACAAATGGCGGAGCACGCACTGGTGATGAAAAAACTCGTAGCAAAGCTGTGGTTGTTTTTTTTACATCTGACAACTTAAAGCTTGAACATTCTGATGAAGTATCAAAGAGCTCTACTGCAACTGCATCTGAATATGGACGAGGAATGTCAGATCAAAACAACTTATATGAAGAATATGAACGCTTTATCGAGCCTACCGTTAAACCTAAACCCAAAACTCGAATTGTTAAAGACCTTAGTACAGATGATGACAGTTCTGCAAATATTCAAACAGATATATCACCAATAACAAAAACTCCAATCGTTGTAACAAAGGCAGTCAGTGCTGATCCACAAAGTGTAATATCGCCCAAAACAAAAACGCAAATAGTTAGAGAGATTTCTTCTTGTTCCGGTGAAGAGTATGAATCGTTTAGCGAGCCTTCCACTAAACCTAAATCAACGACTGCAGTTATTATAAATATCAGAACAGATGATGACTCTTCTGCTAATATTAAAGAAATAAGATCCCCAATGTCCCGACCTTCTATTGTAATAGAAAATGCTGACAAATCTGATCGGATTAATATGGTATCGCCTAAAACAAAAACACCGATAGTGAGAGAGTCGTCTTCTGGTTCCGCAGATGACGGTGAGGATTTTATGAATTATCTTAAACAACTCAGAAATACGTCCCCAATATACATTGAATCCGATTCTGAACAAAGTATTTCTGAAGCAAGCGCAACAGTAAAACCAGTAGATAATAATAAACCAAATGTTCAAGGAAAATACAATTCTTCATCACCAGGTCATGTTTTTGAGCATTGTTCTAGCGGCAAGGAAAGGAGAAATTCAGAAGCTGCTTATAGCAGTCAAATAACTAAACCTAAGAAAGAGAAAAGACGATCATCTATTCATGTAATTGTTATTTCTGACGACGAAGACGACAGTGTCAATAGCAATACTCTAGCAGATTTCAATTTTGGATCTTTGAAGAAACCAAGAGTTCCTGATTGCGGTGGCAATGGGGTGTCTATGGATATCCATGACACCGAATCAGTTGATGAAGGGCTTGATGTTTCTGGATGCAATTGTGTATTGACAAAGAAGACAGAGAAGCACGGGAAGTTAAAAGATGAAGAAATTATAACCACCGACAATGAAAATTCGTCCGAAGATAGCGAAGATGACGATGGCAAGAGTGAAGATCAAGATACAGACGATGACGACAATGATGATTCTGATGAAGATGAAGGGAACGATGATAATAATAGTAATAGTGGAAATGGCGCCTCTTCAAATGGTAACGGATCAGATGATCAAAATGAACCAGATAACCATAGTTATGGAGATAACAACGAACATGGTGAATCAGACGACAACAACGACAGCAGCGGGAGCTATGATAACGAATGGTATTATTCTCCAGGAATGAGATCTAGGAGGTCAATCGGTGCGGAAACGGTTAGCGATTTCGACGAATATGCTGAAATTGGAGATGACGAAGACAGCGACGAGGAGAAATGTCATTATGTACGTTTCACACCTGCCATAGACGATGACCTTTCAGCAGAGGATAAGGAAATCATTGAAATACTGGATACCGCTAAGCAGCCAGATATCATCGACTGTCAGTTTGAAACGATTGACTTTCAAAATGAAGATGTTAGAACTTTTCCCGACAGTTGCTCAGTAGAATCTAAAGATGATTGTATTGATATCAGTGAAGTTCCGAAATTAAACATATGCGCACAAACTGAGATGGAAGAAACAGCAAAAGACGGGGACAATGCTCAGAAATGTATAAGTGCCATTGATTTGACAAAATCGAAATTCCCTCTCGAAGCCTACGTTATTGAAGACGTATCAAAGCCCATCAATATATCACCATTAATGTCAGATGATGAACGATTTGGCAGCCGTACTGATGATGTATCAGACGAAACAGACAACGTTTCCTTCTTTTCCGATTCGAGCTCAGATTTAGAAGTAGACAATGAAAGTGACTTTGAGAGTGCGCTAGAAGAGGAATTTTGGAATAACACTTTAGGCTCTAATACAGATATATCTGAAAGTGACAAGTTCTCTAGTGTAGGTACACCGGAGATGGAAGTAAATATTGAATCACACTGGAAGGCAATGAGCAAAAGTGGTTCATTTGATGAGCTAGAAGATATAGGCACGGAAAGTGAATTTGAAAGTGCTGCAGAAACAGAAATAGATGAAAATACGGGACGTGAGAGTATGTATGATCTTCGGAATGAAACCGAATCCGTGTTTACTAAAAAGAATGTCGATGGTAAACTTACATGCTCTAAACACTCTCACTTGTCACATAAAGATGACATATTTAGTAATGCAAACGCAAACGATGAACCAAAAGGATCGATCACAGAAAATTCAAGTTTCCCGGAATTATACATCGAGCCAAATGTAGGCCTATCCATCACTGAAGAGTTAAATCCTGCAACATCAAACAGCGAATCAAATGAATGCAACTCTGATGAAACCCCACTTCCATATAGACTTATTTCCTTTAATGTACCTTACTTCAAAGAGGACGAAAAGCCTACAATAATTAAACCAGAAAGGCAGCGAAAATTAAAATTTATTTGTCAGTGTAGAAAAGGTGTTTTAGACAAACTAATGCCATCTAAACGGGCAGAAAAAACTGACGATGTCAACAACGGAAATCAAACGAACCAAGGTGGACAAAACAATGATAGTGAGGAAGAAAACGAAACGAAATACACCGAGAATGTAATGCAGCTTAAACACTGGAATAGAGTTAATGACTTGAAGCTCAAAAATGAAACCAACGTTGACTCAAAGTCCAATAAGATCACAACTGCAGGTGCTGTGAAAAATATAGGGTATGGATACTATATATTTGGTACGGGCGAGAAATTAGAGCTACCAATTGGACCAAAATTGAAGAAAAAAGCAGAAAGCGATTTGGACAAAGATACTGTCAGGCCATGTGTCTATTTTAGAGGTAAGAAGATAGTTCAAAGGAATGTTATAACATCATCTATGTCTTATGCATGGTTGTAATAATCATTCGTTCGATCAATAATAAACGTTCGTCAATCGGATATTTTGGTAAATTATGCTGTTCCAACAAATACATTATTCATTACTAGTATTTTTCCCGGTATAGCTCATGGTTGGGCCATCTCACGGTACTGGTGTGTTTTCATCAAATACGTTTATTTTGCCTTTTTTAATTTTAGAGAACTTTATATATATTAGGTCTATACTTATTGCTTTTCACCAAACACCCGGATTGTGTTTCTGTTACAGTAAATGTATCGTTATTGTTGTATCTGATACAGTAAGAATCTGTATGTTTGAATTACGTTTGGGTGGTATTATTGCAACAAATACAGGGGTGGATACAATATTTGAGATTGAGGGCGCAACCAATAAACATGTACACAAACACTCTTTTTCAGTTTGAGAGTGGGGGACGCGTTTTACGTATGATTTTGTATAACTTTTCAAATTTGAGGGCGGCGTACCGAGTCCGTCCCTCACCCCTCCAATTGGATCCGTCCCTGTAATATTTGCATCCTTGATATTAATCATGGACGCTTGTCTCAACTTAAATAACGCACCAAATAATCTATAATTCTGATTTCTAGATTAATTTACAAAACTGCGTTTAAACAGCCACATTAATGCATGTATTGATTTCACGTGTATGACTAAACAACTGTTGCATTGTTATCTACTATTACATACCATCATCATATAAGGTCTTACGTTTACACTTCATGTACAGTGCATTGGCGTGTATACATATAATCATCTGTAGTAAAGAGTCATTTTCTGTTTAAATTCAATTTCCTCAGCTTTTAAACTGTTCTTGGCTTGAAGGTATATCATACAAGCATACATTTATGTAGAGGTGAAATGGTTTGGTGCATTTTTCCATATAAAATGTATCATGAAGTTCAACACCTCTCAGAAAAAAGTTATGTTTTACTACCCGAATGAAGTGTGTGTCTGTAATAAAAAATTCATACTGTTATAATAAACTGAGATGTAATTATGTTCTGTTATAACAAATGTTAGGAATAAAAGTCAAAATGTGATCATCAAATAAGTTTGGCACTTCTACGGATACAGTGAAATTATCTATATATTGGTTCAAAAATACTTATTTAAAAATATCCCATTTATAGGATAATAATTTCAAAATTTTGCTTTCGTACAACTTAAATGGTAAATCGAAATCAGAAACTAAATAGACATTTTCCTTTTATTTTAAATTTGGGTTTGATTATATACCCCCTAACCCACTGTACCGCAGTCATATTATTTTCTGAGTGAAATTTACGTTTTAAATAAAATAGTACATGTATTATGTATTTCCTTATTAAACCTAGCATTTTATAGAAAAAATGGGATGGATGTTAAACAACGAAACAAAATATGAACTATAATCACTTCATCTGACAATAAAATAAAAGTTTTTCGCAAAATGATTTATTTCCGGAACCTCCAGAAATCTCCGGAGATTTCTCTGCATGCACTCTGTATTCTCGGTGGTCGATACCAGCTATGATTGCACAGAAGCGGAATGGCCAACACAGTCTATATTGGCTGTGTTGAGCGTTCGATGGGCGCTATGTATTGGCATTATATGGCGTCGTGTTTTATGTGTTTGGTGTAATGGTTATGGATGATGTTTGTGTGCTGTTTTCGTGGATAATTATTGGTTTGCTACCTATGTGGTATTTCTTACATAGCCCGAAAGAGGTATGAATAATGGATATTATTCGTGATGTTTCCAAGCTCTAAGTGGTAAATGTGATAGAATGTAACTAGACCATGCTAGCACGCAAAGCGGGATCGATAGGACATGCATAATTTCAAGATGACTTAATTGCATGCTGACTAAGCATTCCAATGACGGTAACCAGGTAATACCAGATTTGTATTCATGGGTGACTAATTTTGTTTGTTCTTGAATGGTGTTTTACGTCATTTGTAGCACATGTGAGGCCATATGTGGCGGTCGATATTGTGTGGTAGAGGCAGACCATCCCATCACCTTATTTGTCATGGGTAAAACTAGTACTGTATACCTTTCACCATCCGTAAGAATCACGTACCCCTTTCTCAATTAACAAGCCGAGTTCTCAGTGGGTCCTCAGTGGGATTCGAATCCGCAGGCGAGAAAGTTTTAGACTGGTCTAGTTCCTGTATTATTTTGTTTTGGACACATTGCTGTACTAGACACGTGTTGTTTAAATTGTTGGCTTTTGACTTGCAAAAAGTCGTATATATTTTACGTTATTCTTGTATTATGTTTGTTGTTCATGTCAACGGTTCAGCCCTGATGTGAAAGCGAATAGTGCGCATTTGTTTATGTCCGTAAAGAATAAAAATACTAACACAATTGACCTTTTTGTAAATTTGACATATATCATGTATATATTTGTACAGGTCTCACCTTCTTAATGTCGTAATGTCTGTTTGTTTGTTTGTGTGTTTGTTTGTTTGTGAGACTGTGTCTTTGTTTGTATGTTTGTTGTTTGTTTATTTGTGTGCTTTTGTGTTTGTGTTGCGTTTGTTTGTGGGTTTGCTTGTTTGTTTGTTTTACGTCATTTTTAGCACATGTCAGCCATATTTTACGGTCGATTGTTTCTGTGGTAGAGGCAGACCACTCCATTTTTTCCGGGTCGAATCAATATACCTCCCGCCATCCGTAAGAATTAATGTCCATTCAATTACTATGCAAGTCTGCATTGCATTCGGCGGCGCTTTACCGTGCGTGTTTAAAATATAAAATAAAATTTAAAAAAACTAAACCTGCTTGCACCATAAATTATTGAGATATACGCGTCTTTCACAACCTGAGTTGGCTACTACATATTGGGTAAGTAGTCGAGACGTTTGAATTACAGCGCTGGACGCTAACACTGCAAATGTTGCTTGTTCTAACCACCGGTAAAGGGAATTTATAACTGAGATGTCACGTTTAAGGTCATGTCCACTTTTGTATTTTAAATCATTGTGAAGTTGCACACACAATAGCGTCAGACAAAATAAAAACAAGCAGCGGTGGCTTTATACGTTTACTAAAATATATTGCATTCATATCTTTAACCTCTAGTTGCTGGCAGTTGCTGGCAGCAAAGAGGTACCTACCTCAATGCTTATTTAGAGAAATGGTTTCATTATACCGTCCTAGATTATGAAAAAAGTTTTTTGCCTAGATTATTTGAATGGAAACATGGACTACCTAGATGATTGCAATATTTGATATAATACATGTTTTACAAAAATATATTGAGGCACTGCTGAGAGTTCCAGTTTATAACTTGAGCAAGACTGTTTAGTTCGTCAGGGGACATGGGTGGTGCCATAGTGGGGTGGTTAGCTCAACGGCTTGTTGATCCAGGGATCGTGGCGATCCTAACCATGACCGACTTTGGATTAATTTATTTTAAAAAAAAATCCACGACTAGTCATTCAGATTAGATTTAAAACCGAAATGACCACATACAGTCAATGTAAAGGCCCCTTTACACAGGGCTGCGACCTTTGTGCCACCCTTGAGCGACCAAAAAATGGCCAGGACGTTCAATGGTCGCCTAAACCCAGAAAATCATGTTTCTATGTAACTGCTCCAGCGATCCTTGTGCCTCCCTTGAACTACCAAAAATGCAATTTTCGGGCATTTTCATGGCGATCTACGAACGACCTGTGCGTCAACTGAGCCATCTGCCTGCCTCCCCTGTGCTTCCCCTGTGCAACCTATGGCAACCAACGCGATTATATGCTACATAGGCGACCCCCGAGCAATGTTTGGGCAACCATTGAGCCTCCTCTGTGCCTCCTCTGTGCCATCATCGGCGACCAACGGCAACTAACGGCGATCACTGGACGACCATTCAGCCATGCTTCTGCCTCCTAGGCGACCCTTGAGCATTGTTTGGGCGACCCCTGGCGACTGCTGGGCAACCTGGAGTGCCTGGGTATATATATTTCCTGATTCTGGCGCTTTTCCATCACTTTCATCCTAGCTGCCAAAGTGAGAACATCTCCACTTTGGGATGAACAAACAACTCCTCTTGCCCTTGGTCTTGTGCACTTCTTGGGAGGCATGATGTCTTGTGCCTGTTGAGTCTTTCTTGAGTCGAGTTGTTCACCATTCAGCGTCTTCAAACACAATGAAACACTGCAGGTACCTAGGCACGCTGAGGAGGCACTACAGGTAGCTCAAAGGAGGCAAAAGGAAGGCAGAAGCATTGCCATGGTGGCTCAAGGGTTGCCGTGGTCGCCGAATGGGGTCACAGCGGTCGCCACAGTCATCGTTCAATGCACGCTATTGATCGTCCAAAGGAGGAACAAGGGAGGCACAAGGGAGGCAGAAGCATCGCCCAGATTGACGGGAAAATGTGCAGCAGAACGCATCTATTACCTGGCGACCATTAGGCGACAACTGTGCCTCCATTCTGCAACCACGATAATGCTTGTGCCTCCCTTCTGCCTCCTTTGAGCCACCTTTGAGCAACCAACCTCCTCGGCGACCTTTGTGCGACTGTTTTGAACATGTTCAAAAATTCACGGCGACCATGGCGTCCATGGCGATGTCTGAACCTCCTGTGTACCACCTGTGAACAACAAAGCAACCATTCTGCCTCCTTTGAGCCTCCAACGACGACCTGGCAAATTTTATGGTCGCACACGGGAGGCACAAAGGTCGCCATCCTGTGTAAAGGCCCCATTACCATTTACCACACACATGCACGCACGCACGCACGCATTAGTCAGGACTGCAATGTTTATTAGCGGACTATAAGTAATACTTAGGTGACCTGATGTAAACAAAATGTGAAAAGTAGGTCAAGGTCATTCATATTAACCTAATTTTGGTAGGAACATACTGGTGTGATATGAATGTGTGTATGAAAGTATGAATGCTGTATGACTTTTGGTATCTAGGTAATGGACCGAAGGACAGGCGGACGAGCCGAAGGACGGACAAGGTTATGTTCGCTCCACATAAAACTCGCATTCATCAACTTGTTCTTGGTTCTTTCGACCACACATCGGCTGTGTTATCACGTGACCGTATCAGCTAGACTGTATTGGATTGGCAGATTATTGTTTATTCAGCTAGACTGTATTGGATGGAGTACAGTTTGACAGTTTATTGTTTATTCAAGTCCCCAGAAGGGGAATGTGAACTGTTACAAGCAATATACAAGTCATATACAATTTAACAAAATGAGATCATAGAGCACTTATTTACATAACTATTTTTTTTTTTTTACAAAAAATGGCAAGTCTGGTAAGAGTATATTATTGTCATCACTATTCATCAAATCATTAAATTTATTTAAAATTTGGTTTATGGGATGGCGAGTTGTCCGTCGTCCGTCGTCGTCGTCCGTCGCCGTCGTCGTCCGTTAACTTTTTCTCGTTAAGACGATAGGGCCTTCATTATTCATCCGATCTTTACCAAATTGATTGTTAATATCAATGAAAGCTCGGACAAGTTCAAAAATCAGCAAGATCGGACCAGTGACAGCGGCGTTATGGCCCTTGATTTAGTTAAAATGCTATAGTTTGCCTCGTTAAGACGATAGGGCGTTCATTTTTTATCTGATCTTTACCAAATTTTACCAGATTGTTAATGTCAATGATAGCTCGGACAAGTTTGAAATTTTCTGATTTTTTAATTATAATTATTATTTTTTTTTTTTTGCCAAGTTCGAAAACCAGCCAGATCGGACCAGTAATGGCGGAGTTATGGCTCTTGATTTAGTTAAAAATGCTATATTTTGCCTCTTTAAGACGATAGTCACTCGCTTCATTGATGTTATAAGAGCCATATTAGCCAGTAGAGCGTCCACAGGCCTCTTGGCCTCTTGTTTAAAGCTATCATGAGGCAATTAATGTTTTCGCAGGACTTTAAAAAAATTACAATTAAATAAGTAATGAATTCATCACCCACTGTACCAGAATCGCAAACAATGCATTTCCTATTATGTCTTAGTACTTTAAAAGAATCGTCCATATTCAATTGTCATTCGATGATTCATACACCTAAACCTACAATAAAAATAAACAAGCGTTGTACTTAAAATCGAGTAATATTTACTCTGCTCATCAATCGAAGTATTCCAAGATTGAATATATTGATGTTTGAGATTTTCCTTAACCTTATTTTTAATGACATTTACATTGATTATTTGTGCAAATTGGTTTGTCCAGATATGAAATAAACCACAATTTTGAAAGCTGTTCTAATACCATTTAACCAATGAGAGTGGTATACTCCAGCTGAATCAAGATAATGTAATACTCTGTAAAGTATGTTTAATATTTTACCTTCTTTACAACATTTTGGCCCAAAAGCTAACCATTTATAGTACGTTTGCGACCGAAAAGGGTACGAACAGTTTAGGTGTAACCAACTAGCCTTTCAAATTTATTAAGTTCTTAAATCACTCTGATTGCTATATCTGAATTCCTATGCAAAGACCTTTCATTCAAAATAATGTGGTATTATTTTATAATGATAAAGTATATCTGTTTAAAATGCAATCCGTGGTATATGCCACAGTGGTTGGCACAGAAAGATTGTACAATCTACAAAAGTTTGATGCGTTTTTGTCAGAGTAATGACCCATTCTTCCCACTTGCATTTTCTCCACTCCCCGCATATATTTTGGCCAATTTTCCAAAACACACCTTCTTTAAATCCTTTCGCGAGAAGAAAAAAACATTAAAAACTTTTAAGTATTTTTATTGTTGCTTTTGTTGTTATTGTTTCTGTTTTTTGTGTGTTTTTTTGCAATTGTTGATTTTGTTTTTTCAATTTCATACACTATAATTATTGATTTTATTATAAAACACTCAATTATCTGATATTATTTCTATACCACAGTATCAGAAATAATCTCAAGTTTCGATTTAAGAGCAAGTTGTCCTATATTTGACAGTAAATTGGAGCTTAATGTTAGCTCCACTATAATTGAATGACGGCACAACCGTGTTCGTTTGCAAATGGGGATTTAAAAACTGATGACTAGATAATGTTTGATCGCTAAATCGTTATAGCTACTTGTCTAAAATCGATCCAGCCGGGTATTAACGGCTGCTCGTTTCGTGCACTAGAAATAGAGCGCTTCAAATATTAAGAAAACAATAATTAATTTTAATTTTCGCATTTATGCATTAAATACGTACTTACTGCGCTCGTTTCGTACACTAGAAAAAGAGTGATTTCAAATATTAAGAAACATGATTTATGTTTCGCCTTTATGCATTAAATACGTAAACACGGCTGCTCGTTTCGTGCACTAAAAATATAGTGATTTCAAATAGTATAAGAAACATGATTTATGTTTCGCCTTTATGCATTAAATACGTACATACGGCTGCTCGTTTCGTGCACTGAAAATATAGTGATTTAAAATATTAATAAATTTGATTTATGTTTTGCATTTATGCATTAAATACGTACTTACGGCTGCTCGTTTCGTGCACTAGAAATAGAGTGATTTCAACTATTAAGAAACAAATAATTAATTTTAAGTTTCGCATTTATGCATTAAATACGTACATACGGCTGCTCGTTTCGGGCACTAAAAATATCAATCTCTACCAGAGTACACTCGTTCCTCATTTGACTCTGTCAACGTCAAAGGAAGTAGGGCGAACGGTTAGGTCACGTGATTATTCAAAAAGTTATGACGATGTTTATAATAAATCCTTTTGCGTGATCTGCAAAGATAAAATATAGACCTATATTAAATAATTTCAATTTTTATTTCTTAAGAGTTAATTTTTTGCTATCGAGCTTGAAATGTTTGCATATGCGTTTCGATTGAGGAGACCTAAGTACGTATTATTTGTGTAGTAAAATATTCCCGATTAAAACTAAATGGTTTTCATGCATTATTTCAAATCTTGCAACATCTAATTTGCAGATATTTTGAAAATTATATTTACACAAGAAATAAATAAGTTGCGGGGAAAACATATTCCAATTTAACAGGTTTTACCAAAATCTTGTAATTTAGTAGTTAGCAGAGATATGTGTCATTGCAAGGAACGATAACTCTGCGTGGAGATTGTAGAAATATAGTGATTTCAAATATTAATAAACATGATTTATGTTTAGCATTTATGCATTAAATACGTACTTGCGCCTGCTCTTTCGTACAATAGAAATATAGTGATTTCAAATATTAAGAAAAAGTATCTATGTTCCACATTAATGCATTAAAAACGTACTTCGTGCACTAGAAGGCATACAGGAAGTAAATCACTATGGTATTCATACCTGGTGTAGTCGTAAGGAGTTCCCAACTATATAATCCCAAACAGTTTTGTGATAAAAGGCATTTTTGAGTATTTAAGGCCTGTTTTTTCTGGCCGAAATGACTTTATTGACTTGTTTGTGAGAGCTAAGAACCATTTCATGTTTGTATGATGAGTTTATTTATCAACTTCAAAGTTTTGAAAGTGAAAGTAGAATACATGTAAGAGGTGCCGAATGAATGCACTTTGTTCAGGGTGTCAACAAAGATCAGACTTATATTTTATTATATACCACATGCTCCCTATTTTTCTCAGCAGTTTTCTACAGAGGAAGCTCATATCACAAAGAATTATGTAAGTGAATCTTAGTTAAACTTCATTTGAAAAACGGCGAACTAGAAAGCTTGGAAACTATTGTACAGGACACAATGGGAATTGTTTTACTTCCGGTAAACCTAGAAATAGAGCGATTTCAAATATTAAGAAAAGTGATTATGTTCCAAGTTTATGCATTAAATACGTAAATACGGCTGCTCGTTTCGTGCACTAGAAATCGAGTGATCTCAAATATTAAGAAACATGTTTATGTTTCGCATTTATGCATTAAATACGTACTTACGGCTGCTCGTTTCGTGCACTAGAAATAGAGCGCTTTCAAATATTAAGAAAAATGATTTAGGTTCCGCATTTATGCATTAAATACGTAATTTAGAAACGTGTGTGGTAGTAAATATGGAAACTTAAACAGTAGAATTGTGTTTCCCTAAACTGTCTTTTGCATCAGATACGGTCGTTGGAAATTGTTAAACTCTAAAATACGTGTTCATATACGGTAACTTCGCTTGTCACTGAATGTCTGTTGGAAGATTGTGTGTATTTGATACGCTGACAATCTTGGCATTCCTTATACTCTTGGCTTACCTGTCAATATTGACCTTCCTGGCAATCTTGGCATTCCTTATAATCTTGGTCTACCTGTCAATATTGGCCTTCCTGGCAATCTTGGCCCTCCTGACAATCTTGACAATCCTTCTAACGTTGGCCTTTCTGACAATATTGACCTTTCTGACAATCTTGGCATTAATTGCATTCCTTATAATCTTGGCCTTCCTGGCAATCTTGACATTCCCGCCAATCTTGGCATTCTTTATAATCTTGGCATTTCTTATAATCCTGGCAGTATTGGCATTCCTGGCGGCAATTATAACATTCCTGGCAATCTTGACAATGTTAGCACTCCTTGTAATATTAGCAAGCCTGGTATTCTTCGCACTCGTTGCCCTACGGATGGCGGGAGGTGTAGAGTAGTGGTTCTACCCAGGAAAAGTGGGTGTTCTTCCTTCACCACAAAAACATCGACCGTCATATATAACATACATGTGTTGAAAATGACTTAAAACACCATACAAACAAAACAAGCAAACAAACAAGCACTCTTAACAATATTGCCGACCTTGACACTCCTGTTAAATGTGTAATCTTGGCACTCATATCAATCTTGGCTCTTATGGAAATCTTGACAATGACATTCCCTACTACATGTTTTTTAGTGTTTATCGTACTTTTTAAACCAATGTGAATTTCAAATACGGACTACATTTATTCATGAAGAATAACAACCTGTATTCTTCAACCGTCAGTTAATCATGAAGAGCTTGATCTTTGATCGTTATAGAACAATTTAAATCAATAAAAAATATGTGGGAAAACACTAATTTAAGTCGGATAGAGGCTATGAAGAGAAATCTTCACCATTAAGCAAACGCGGCCGGTCGCATCGCTTCCTCCATGTTGGTGTTTGAAAATTTCTCTCCATAGCCTCTATCCAGCACATAGCTTCTTTTTAATTACATTATGTAAAGTGTGTATGCTCTATTGCATCAGCAATTTATAGTTAATTATTTTTGTTAATAAAGGGCTTTCCTATTCATAACAGCTATTTATCGCATACGATTCGGTCGTTAATGTAATAAACTCACCAGGTAACCTTCTAGATCGATTCTTCTCAAAGCAACTCCTATTGGCTGAATCATTAATTTGATTCGTATAGCCTGTCCCGAGAAGCCATTTAAAACTGCCAGAGAAGCGAAAAGCCAGCCGCCGCGCAATATTTATATTAGAAAATATTTACCGCAATTCTCTCGGAGTCTTGCTCTAAATGCAGTCATGACATGGTTTTCTATTGCAAAACTGCGTGTGTTTTGTTGTGGATAATATTGGCTTTCATGCAGGATTTTGTTTTCGATTTCATAACTTTTATTAACATATACAGTACATGTATATAGAGGGAATTGCATTCAGCTCTTTGACAATTGTTTCACGTGTGCGTTTGACAGCGACTAAGAACATTAATCTAATGTTGTTTTACGTAAATATCAAGATTTCAATTCAATATGTTCTGCAAAAGTGTGACAGCAATATATATTTGTCTTTGGCAGATAGAGGATCGTGTTCATTAGAGACAATATAATACGTATGTGTTCAGAAATAATAAAGTATACTTATTTTATATATTATATATATATATATATATATATATTGGAATGTATTGTTATTTAACGTCTCATCAACACATTGTTTTGGTTATATCGAGCCGCCCCAGAGAGAGGGGAGTGATGCATGACAACAGTTTAATAGCAGTAACTTAATATACATGTCATATACGTCAGACTACCTGTGTGTGATTTGCTTCGCCATGTGTTAATGTTATGTGAGTTATTTGAAATAAGTGAAATAAAGGACGCTATATTCTAAAGTATATTCATATGCGCTGTGAACATCTTCCCTATTAGTGTATGAACTATTAACGTCTAAACCATATCACGTCCACGACTGGTCAGAAATCAACTGGTCGTATTGACCGAAGAATTTATTCGCCGCTCTTGCCAAATAGGTTATGTTCGGTTGTAGACAAAACGTGTCATCATGGTTCAACTGGGTAAGATTTATATATAAATACATTTACACTATGCCTATCCCATCCATTTAATTAACATGATGCCATTTGTCAGTCATTTATTTAATTAACCAGTCAAATCAATACGTAACCGACCATCTACAAACACTAGCACGTGCAACTGTATTATAATAAAATTTATTGTCAATATACTCCGACATCAACAATAGGGCGGAGATATCTAAGCACTGGCATCATGTTAATTAACTATGCCCAAAGTGTGCTTAAGCTCTGACACGTGCATATTTGAAACAAAAACGCATTATGTAACTAATTTCAATGAACGTTCGTTCATAGTAAAGTAAACGATTTTTTTTCCAGTGGTGTGATCTACATTGTTTTTATTTTAATTTTCTTTATAATTGTAGTGTTGTATGAATTATAAATCGGTAATACCAAGTCTGCGACTTTAACGTGTTAAATATGTTCAACAATGCCCATAAAGTCTTTCCTAATGTCCGAAACATTTTGCTTGGTACTATTCAAATAATTAGTGACATTGATTATTGCAAATATGCAAGTTATGTAGA
The DNA here is from genome assembly GCA_037043455.1 of Cyrtodaria siliqua. Lineage (NCBI taxonomy): Eukaryota > Metazoa > Mollusca > Bivalvia > Adapedonta > Hiatellidae > Cyrtodaria > Cyrtodaria siliqua. The sequence continues at coordinate 29,496 of JAWPHD010009262.1, forward strand.
AAAACTAATATGACGCCGCGAGGTTTAAGGAAATCAAGATTCTCCATTCCTTGATATTGCATAGAACTATTTATCCCTTGTTAGCAGTGTCGAACACCCATTTAATATGCTATTGTATGACACACGTGTAATACAACCTGGAACGATTTTGATTGGTTGAGTTAAACCTGTAACACTACGCAAGTTTATTAACTGAAACTATTTTATTTATTATAAATTCACCCAGATCTGAGTCATAAACTTATTATTTGTGACAGCTTATAAAAAATAATGCACGTTTATAATATACAAGACATTGTTGTTGGTTTGTTATATAGTTGGCGTAAACTGCTGTTTTGTAAAGAGGTAAAACACGAAGTATTTTATACGCAACGTTATGTGTGAGACGCTACGTTACGACGTCACTTATTGTATGACGTTTTGACGCTGAAGTGTGTCTGACGTCGTGGCGGTTCTATGTACATCTGAATTATTTTTTACTAATTTGATTGCAATGTTATGTGATAAAAAGGATCTCAAACTCGTTCCCATTCCATATAAGATTTATGAAACTCGTTATGAATTATTTTTAATTTTAACTCGCCAAAAGGCTCGTTAAAATTAAAATAATGCATTACTCGTTTCATAAATCTTATATGAAATGGGAACTCGTTTAAGATCCTCTATATACTACAGCTTATGATATTTTGTCATTTTGGTAAATGCAAAAAGAAACTATCTCAAAATGTCAACAAGTGTTACAATATTGATTAGGTTTGGAAAGTTAACCAGGGAAAGTACATTAGCCTGCTAAATAGGATTATCCTTTCCCACGGAACGTGACAAATGATATTACCTTGGGTACTGTGATCTACTGAAGACGTAACTCCAGCATTACTGGCAACGGTTCCGTGGGATATCGATTTGTATGATAATAACTTTCACGCAGCAAACGGATGATCCCTCTCAATTGATTGAAAATAATATCCAGACGCGGGCAAAGTCAATTGTTCAGTGTTACATTTACGATGTCAACGCACTTTGTAATATTGTTTTCTAGTTTTTTTTATTTATGTTTTTACTGTCGATGAAATATCAGTGGACATCAGGCTGACAGTACAGAAACTGTTTTTGCAAGAAAAAAGTCTGAGCAAATAAAAAGCAGTATTTTAAATTATTTCTAGTTTATTTTGCAAAGTGCTTTGCTGGTATCGAAGTAGAGCGTCATGCGACGCGATGTGTTTTATATTAGTTGCAAAGTATTATATTATTTACATAGTGGGTTTTACTTTACGTACTGCGTCCGTGGCCGGGATAGAAAAGACGCTGCGTCTAAAACCTGCTCGCCTCTCGCCGCTGCATATTCTAAGCCCACTGGGAGGTCGACTTGTCAAGTGAGAACCTGTCGATTGTTATAGATTGTAGGAGGCAAGGGCGAAGCGTGGCATGCTCCCTTACCCCCGGGAGTAACTTGGGGGAAAAATCTTAAAAATATGAAAATGAAATAAAATGCAGAGGGGAGGGTGTTACGGGTGGAACATTACCATTTTATTATTCTTTTTTTTTTCTTTTTTTTTTTTGTGAGCATAAATATCTTTAGTCCTGACAAATGTCGCTTGTACGAGCAACATTTTGGTCCAAAGATGAAAATAAATATTGAGGAGAGCCCCGGAAACCACCTTGTGGAAGAGAGATACCTACTCACAAATCCTCCCCCATTCGGCGCTTCGCATCTCGTATTAGGAGTATGTTAAAAACAGGTCACGCTACGGCCCTGGGAGATATACAATACTGATTCTACTCAGGAAAAATGGGGTGGTCTGCCTCAACCACAAAAGAAATCGTCCGTCATATATGGCCTAACATGTGCTAAAAATATGTAAAATACCATTTAAACAAACAAACACTCGTAACATGATAAAACTTCATGTCTTTTTTAAATCAACGGGAGTAGACACCTCTATTTCAGTGACATGTGACTGCTCCGCAAAAGATAAATAACCTTATCTATTGTTTCATATTTGTCATTAGTTCATCTCAGGATGTGAACACATAACTATAATTAAAGCGTGAAATATATTTACACATTAATATTAATGTCTGAGCTATCGCATTGAAGCATCGAATGCACGTCACGGAGATAATAATCCATAGTTGTTTATTATAGGGATAGAATGGAAATTCGTAAATAATTAAAGATGTACGCAAGTTAACCCGAACCCGCAAAGTCGACGAGTAAGCAATATCGCGGATATGTCTGAATATATAGTTGTAACCATGACGCCTACGTTGTTCGTGTATGTTTTCAAATGATAATAATAAACAAAAGTGTAAAACATATGTTCACAATCAGAATGCTTAGCTATAGTCCAGACATACTTTGATGTATCTCCTTTAACATTTCGTTTTACAAATGAGTGTATCCCACTCCTTCGGCCACCACCCCATCCCCTCCCCACCCCGTCCCACACACGCCCACACCAACACCGCCCAAATGGCAGAACATTTTCCATTTATGTTGGGAGGTTTTCCGGTGGGGAAGGGTGACGGCGTGGTTGTGGGAGTTATGCCCTCATCAGAGGACAGCGATGTTACCATGACTGTTACTCATTAACGGTCTTTCAACAGTCTTTCATACCACAGACCAAAAATAACAAGTATACTGAAACGAAAAAGAAACGCAACTCGGGAATTGCCGGTATATATTATATGTACAATAATTATGCTGTTGTTAATCGAATGGTACATGGCTACGTTTGACCTTTCCTTTCGCCAAAAAATACCAAACCAACACATAATACAGCAAACAGTATTCTTTCAAAGTTTCATTATTGATAGAGTACGCGTTTGGCTCAAGCCTGTGAACGAACTTAGGAAACTCTTTACGTTAAATGGCTCAATTTTTCAAAGAGGAACTTCAAACATTTACGAAATTCTTGTTACAAAGTGTACTGTGATTAAAACGTCTACAACATCGAAGTTGTGTCCTATTTGTTTTACATAATATCTTTGGATTTCTATCCGTATTCTATGTTATGACACTATTTGGAAATATTCAAGAATCACTGATTGCATCAATTGTCGAAGTAATATCATTTATGTATTAGGGAAATAACGGAAATGGTGCCTATATCAATGCTAGCGGTATAATGCATGCAAGCGATATGTTAGTTATATTGCTCCGTTTTAATTTTTAAACGATTGTACAATTTCATTTATACTAACAGTTGTATAGATCCATATTTACGTCCACGATTTCCAACAGAACCTTTAAAATCAAGAAAATACTATTAAGACAATACTATTAAGGGACAAATAGACACATCGTTGAGGCAACTTACCCCTATAATATTGCAGCAGGAATTGAGTTTCATTCCCTATTGTAAATTGTTTCTATTGCAATTTCTTCCAGTAAACGCAAGCTTTGTATTATGTTTGTTTACTTTCGGAAATACTGACTGAAATGTATTACATTTCCCAGGGCTTGAATATGTATCCAGACTTAACGGCCAGCGATAGCAAATTCTTCCATCATTTATCGAAGTGTTCCTTTACCACCTCTCGGAAAGATTACATTGCATAAACATTCTTAAGATCTCTTTAGATTTTATCAGTCCTGTCAATCACCTCATTGAATTAGCTTATATTTAGGTAGGCATGTAATAAAAAGGTAATCACTGAAAGGCACTACTCCGCCATGTATTAACCTGTAATTAATGACATGCTAAACATGCCACCGCAAATTTGGTGCATGACAAACCCTCTAATACTACAGATACACACGCAGTTAATGTGTTATGGTATGGACTGAACACGAACATTGCATGGCCTTAACATGAAACCGTCGACCTAGAATTTGGTGCACGACACTGTCTGATGATGATATTATACAATTATGGACTTTTCAGCTGTTATACATGATGTGATATGCACCAAAAAAATCATTATTGACCGAGGCGATAGCCGAGGTCAATAATGATTTTTTGGTACATATCAACATCATGTATAACAGCTGAAAAGTCCATAACTGTTTTATTATATAACCCTCAATTTATCATATTGTTGAAAACAGGTCAATATCAGAAAAAAACTGAAAACTGGTCAATATCAGAAAACTGGTCAATATCAGAAAAAAACAGGTCAATATCGCTAGATATTTTTTTCTAAAAAATTACTTTTTAGCCAATGAAAACGCGTCTATTTATAGGTTATATAATAATCATAATTATACACGCCGTTTTCCCCACCATCTGTAGCAGTTTAAACGTTATTGACCGCACACAAATATTGTCCGTCACAACGACCTGACCTTGACTTTCACCATATACCATTAACTCCATATGTTTATTCGTAAACGATTTGGTATGAAACTGCGGTGACAATATTGGTTTTATATTTTGAGTATTGAATCTTGATACCTAATGTGTCTTTCATGTTTACTGGTAGGCGTTTATGGTAGGCAAGCAGTTACGCAGTTATTTACCTTGTCATTTAACTGTTTGACTTCTGGCAGTATTATGCAATGAATCCTTCCGAGTGAAAATGATGTTTTTGCACGATATAACTGATACACGTGCATTTCATAACAGTAATGTGGAATGCACTAAATCCAGAAATGTTAAATGTCGACTCCTTTTATGGATTATATCATAATATTATGTTGTCCAAAATGTCTCAACTGAATTCTAACTTTTAAAATAATTTGTTTTCTGGTAGATTCTTTATAGATAGATTTACATATATATACATATCTAGTTTTATCACAATATTTGCCAATTTGAGCTAAACAAAAACAAACAAAAAATCCGATACAATTTAGTTGATACCGACTGAAAAAACAGACTGAACTTGATTTGACATATGCAACTGTTATAACTATAACTATTATTATTATTATTATTATATAATAATAATAATAATAATAATTAATAATAATACCATTATTTATCGAGGATAACATATTTGGCTTACAGTCGCATATGGTCATTTTACAGTATGTACAAACACATGTTGAAACAATGTTATATATGGCATAACATGGCTAGAAACCTTATATTATTCTTGTTAATTGAATTGAATTGGGGTTTTAAGGTGCACCAACACATTACAGGTTATATGGCGCCTAACAGGCATGAACATGCCAGGCTCATCTTCCATGTACATCGAGATAAAATATGAAAATGGGCCTAGAACCTTCTCACCCTGAACTGCAGAGTTGCTGCAAATTCTATCGTAAAACTCCATTTACGCTGGAGCCACGTTTATTGTTTTTCTGCCACTGCTCTCAGTGATGTGAGCGAGATGGCACCTGAAACAATGCAGGGGTAATGATGAAGACCTTTAATGAGCATGAACAAAAAATGACAAAATGAATATGAATGGGGGGGTCCTACCCATCTGCATATGACGGTGTGTTTGCAGTGGTTGTATTCTACCCCGGCAACCACACGGGGTATTCTTGTCAAACTCGTCCACATATTTATGTTATGGTACAAATACACTTACCAAATGAATTGCAGTTCCGGTACCATTTACATTGCGGCATGTAACATGTATTATTTTACTCAGTCAGGGTGCTAACCCTATGTTTAGAAGCATTATTCGAGTTTGCCCCCTGTTAAATTTGTTCAATAACTTCCAAATATTGCAGTGAAAATCTGATGTATGTTCTGATTATAACATTCTCTATAAAAACAAGATATACTTTACATTGCACGTGGCTAGAACTTTCAGGCAAGCGGTGCCATATATGTCTACAACATATAGAGAGATCAGTGTAGGGCCTAAAGGTTATATTGTAAGTCTATGACAAAATCAATGGATGTGAAAACACAGAAGAATGTGGCCAAGATGTATTAGTCTGCCGCGTATTACTCAAAATATTTGCCAGGTTTTATGTGCTTCTTGGGCTTTCCTGACGAGCGCAAATGTGCATAATTGACATTTTTACAAAATGTGTCGTACTTCTAATGAGTGCGTTAACCAGGCGGTCCCATTCTTCTTGTCATGTACAAATAACACAGGGCATTTATTTGATAGTTATGGTAGTAAAAGAGGATAGAGCCAGGGATTGCTTTATCACTTTCTATATTTAAAGTCTCGTCGTATTGATACGGACAGCGCTTTGGCTTCGTGAACCAAGGATCGTGCGTTCTAATTCAGCATTAGCCAAGACCAAATTAAGATAAATTGTCTAAATATTAAAAGAATATTTCCTACCTAACCAGTAGTTCGGATAATACTTAAAATCGAAATCTAGCCCGCTATATTGCATATTTCTATGCAATAAGGGTAGACAGGTTATTAGTATCAGTGCTTACAAATCCTGCCGACCCGGCCACGGAAATAAATGGGTGTGGTTATCTGGTATAAATCAACATAGAAAATGCCCCAAAAACACACTTAGGGAGAAAGGTGACACATAAGAATTGGAACTAACGCCCTAGCCTAAAGTAAACCACCGCTACACTGTGTAAACAACAAAGTATAGTTTATAAACAAAGGTAGAAACATTTTTTTCATACCCTATGCCAGATGTTCAACAATTATTTTGTCCCAAATTACAAATATTTTCGTTGAATCACACGCAACACATTTAAACTGTACGTCACTGTTTACAAAAGTCGTAGGTTCAGTCTGTACTTAACGCATATACAAACTCAAAGACTTTAAAAACGCCTCATGTATATATACTCGGTAAAAAACGTTTTGGACCAGGGTATATAAAGTCATATAAAAATAAAACTAGGGGACAGAATTTAAGTATCTTTTTTTAGTAACCAAGGTCTACCCTACCCGGTTAATTTGGTACCAGAAACATTAATTCCAAACAAGATTTGATTTTAAAAATATATTGCGAACACACAAAGGGTCTGTAAAAAATGTTGCAAAGTCCATAGAAAGTAACAGTTACGGACACATTCGAGTAACTAATAAAAAGATTATTATTTTTTCGCACAAACTTTCATTGTAAACGATAATTATTGTTGATTGTTGATCTATTGTGAATTATCAACTGAGATAATAAGGGTTATGGTCGAATGTCAAGGTTCAGCGATCATTGTACGGGTTCGAACACTACCATGGTCCAAAACTTCTTTTACAGAGTATAGTTTCAATAATTCTTACATGCAGCTTTTAAATGAATGTCGCGATAGCCGTTGTACATGACCTATTCAACACCGGGTTTTTCACAATAATGAGTTTTGCTGTTTCATTTGATGAAGTGAAAATTAAATGATTTGTACTTACAACTGATTTTGAAATAAGATATTAAACTAAGGTATTTTAAATGAGGCATTTGCAAAGTCCTGGAAAACAACATCATGTGTGGGTTCCGTGAGACTGGTGTTATTATTTTACGCCAAGGCAAACTTGAAGAAAAAAAACACTCATCGCAACAACTATACCTACAAGTTCTTTCTTAGTAGATACATGACCCCAACTTTTCTGTGGACTTTCTGGCAATATATGGGCCATTTGTGATGAAAATGTAAGTTATTTTCTTTAATTGAGGGGCTGGCGTGGCGCAGTCGGTAGCGCGGCGGATTTGTAACCGGAGGCCCCGGGTTCAATCCTCCGTGGTGCCACTGAGTTCCGTCGGTGTGTTCTTGGGCAAGACACTTTACCTTAGCCTCGTCCGTCGGATGGGGACGTAAACCGGGCGGTCCCGTGTATCGGTCTATACTCCGAGCACGTTAAAGAACCATAGGAATCTATTCGATAATAAGAGTAGGGCAGGTTCCCGGATTCCTATGTATCCTTCCCCTCTCTCTTGGGCGGCTCTAAAAAGCCTATACTGTGTTGATGAGCCGTTAAACAACATTCAATTCATTTTTTTAAATTGAGCCTATATATGAATGGCAACATGATATTTAAATTTTAATACATACACAACTCATGCAACAATTAATTGACGTGTTACACCTAAGTTGATTTCACCGCATCTATTTACGCTTGTGTGGAGCCTTGCTGGTAATAAGTTTGTTTGCCGGTAATCATATATTCCCAAAACTAGTCAAGATATCAATAATTGCAATGGTCTCTTGGGAATGTTAGCGCAAATACGTCAGACAACGTTTGCCCACAGATAATATCTAAATATCTAATCAATGGTTCTAAGAAATAATAACAGTCCTCGAACAGTATATGGATAACTTCCCGCATAATCAAAATAAGATATGTGTTCATATTGCGATAGCTTTTCGGCATGATTTCGTTTGTTGTTAGCTGTTAAGAGAGAGAGAGAGAGAGAGAGAGCGAAAGAGAGAGAGAGAGAGTGTGTGTGTGTGTGTGTGTGTTTGTGTGTGTGTGTGTGTGTGTGTGTGTGTGTGCTTATGTTGATGATGTTAATGATTAAAAGATATTATATTCTGTCTATTTTCAGGAGTACCAGGCATTATTAAAAATGCATCTAAGATGTCCAATTACATTTTCCCAAAACTGTCACATCCCAAAGATTCGTCGTCTCACAAAATCCTGCATGCCTGCAATCGCCTAGCAACACAGTTCTCCCCGGTCATATCCAAACCGAAGACAGACTCCAAACATGGAATGGTAAGCTATATAAATTGTTTGGGGCGCTTGTTTCAGCCAAAGGTTTTTTTGGACTTTTCAGACAAAATTCATCTGCTACCTAAATAAGTTGAATATCAGTGAAACAGACATTTGTAGTGGTAAGTAATAAAATACTTTTCAAAATCGGTTGAGAAATAAAAATTTCATGTGCAAAAACTGATTTTGATGGGTCATTTTCAAGGCAAAATTCTGCTGCATTAAAAATTTGAAAAAAAAAAGTTTTATATTTTTTATCCAAAAATTGTTTTAAATTGTTGGATATTAGTGAATTAAGACACCCTGAAACTTTTATAGCAAAATATGAAGGATTACTGAAGTTAATTGAAATTTCTTAATTTTCTGCTGTCCCACCAACAAGGAATTTACATAGGAAAAGTCCCATCAAAAAATCATTTTGGCTGTAAAATATTTATTTTTCAACCGATTTTCAAAACTAAAGTAGTTTTATTTACCACTAAAAATGCCAATTCTAATGATATATAACTGATGTACGTATTGTTTAAATTGCTCAAGTTACTGCAGAAAACCCTTTGGCTGAAAACAAGCGCCCAAAAACAATAGGTGTTTTATTATTGGTGCGTTTAATATTTTTCAACAATACTACATGTATATGTCATAGACATTACATCTGGCTACATATTTGACAAAGGTCTTCACTGAGTTAAATAAACGTAAAACGATCAGAACATAAAACAATGCTTCTATACATCAGAATCGGTTGCTTCCTTTCAGCTTCCTTTCTCTTCCCAGCCCCTTGTGGTTCCCGTTCAAAGTAAATTGAATGTTGTTTAACGGCTCATCAACACAGTACAGGTTATTTAGAGCCGCCCCAGAGAGAGGGGAAGGATACATAGGAATCCGGGAACCTGCCCTACTCTTATTATCGAATAGATTCCTATGGTTCTTTAACGTGCTCGGTTGATAGACCGATACATGGGACCGCCCGGTTTACGTCCCCATCCGACGGACGAGGCTAAGGAAAAGTGTCTCAAGAAAATGGCCACTGTAGATCCCGTTAGAGGGGTAGGCAGAGGGGTAGACCCCCAAATCCATGTTCATTTTATCATTTTTGTTCATGATCACTAAAGGTCATCATCATGACCCCTGCATTGTTTCAGGTGCCAACTCGCTCAAATCACTAGAGCAGTGGCAGAAAAACAATAAACTTGGCTCCAGCGCAAATGGAGTGTCTACAATAAAATTTGCAGCAACTCTGCAGTTCTGCAGGCGAGAAGCTTCTAATCACATTGTCCATATTTTATCTCGATTTAAATGCAGGATGGGCATGGCATGTTCATTCCTGTTAGGCGCCATATAACCTTTCATGTGTTGGTGCGCCTTAAACCCCAATTCAATTCAATTCTCAACCCCTCAAGCTCAACTTGTATGTGAGGAAGTGTTGATTTTTACGGATGGCAGGAGGTGTATAATACTGGTCCTACCCACGAAAAGTGAGTGGTCTGCCTCCACCACAAAAAAAAATCGACCGTCATATATAATCTTACATGTGTTTTAAAATGACATAAAACACCATACCAAAACTCATCCGTAAAAAATAACAAACACAGTTGTTATCAAGATTGTTTTATCAAACAGAACGTTGAGGTACAAATTCGGAAATAATTTTACAGTGTACTAAATAAACAATTACATTGGGCTGACAAAGATTTATCGGCACCATTTATGGAAAGAACACCTAAGTATTACGTTATGAATACAATCTGAAATTGATTTATTTTTATATTAATGGTGGATGTTTTTTCTGTGTAGCGAAACGAAATGAGAAAACAAGAAAACCATTTACAAATTGCTGATTCAAGTCTCCGGCTAAGTTATAACGTGGTCCATTTATATATACTAGTAGCTGGCACAAAATTCTAAATTGTATTAAAAGTCGCCCCGACTACAAATCAGCTGCTTTATTACTTACTGGTCCTTTGGGATCATCAAGCCCAATCTTTGTGACTTTAACGTAGAATATCGCTTAAGCCGGTGCTAGGAGGCGTAAGAGGTCTTGTATTTTACATTACCCCTCACGAATTACCCCTCACGAACAGAGTCGGTAAAACCGAGTCTCTTGTTTGAGTTTGTTACTTCCAAGGAAATATCTCTTAAGCCGAGGCGTGAGAGAGATGTTGCACTTAGCATTACCCCTCATGAACAGACTCAGTAAAACAGAGTCTGCTACTTTTACCTCTTGTTTGTAATTGTTGCTTCCAAGGGATCCCCTTTTCAGTATTTGTTGATGCTGCTGAGTAATAGGTTTCAAACTGCAGAGCGAAAGGGTAAATACTTGTGCTTTCATTCATTTACAACTAATACTATTATTGACAAGATAACATGTTATATTTGTACGAGCTTCTCCGTGGCCGAGGGGTTAACGACGTTGCGTTGTAAACCTTGTCACTTATGTGGGTTCGAATCCCACTGGGAGCTCGACTTGTAAGTGAGGAAGTGTTCATTCTTACGGATGGCGGGAGGTGTACAGTACTGGTTCTACCCAAGAAATAAATGGGTGGTCTGCCTCCATCACAAAAAATTCGACCGTCATAAATAACCTTACAATGACGTAAAACACCATACAAACAAACAATACAAAAAAGTGTTCGGTCAGTTGTGACACTTTGTATCATGCATACCTATGATCACCTATGTTTTTAAAGGAGCACGCGGCAATCTGGAAGCGTGTCTCAAGCACAGTATAATTTAAGCTTTAAACCTGCTTGCATATAATTTAAACAAAAAATCGAGTTTTAATTTTGCTTGTCCTATTCTACCATAAGTTTAAATATATTATCGGTGCAATATAATCAATAGTTAATAATATGCAAAAACTATTACCTTCATAATATTCTTATAATTAAAATTAATTATAGAAAACATGCAAGTAATGAAGAAAATATAACAGTACGTCGTGATTTTTTTTTAATCAAGATTGCCATTATGTCCCTTTGAACTTTAACATACAGAACAAAGCCGAAATATACGTATTTTATTTTGGCTGAACAATTCTCGCTTAATGAAAATAGACTCTATTTATCATTATTATTTTTCATGGTTTTGAATTGTTTTACTTTTATGTCCGTTTTCATGATTTGGTGTGGCTTTTCTTGCACCCATGAAAGAAACAAGTAAGGAATAGAATGGGCTTCCCTTACAGCGTTGTGCTTTACTACAAAACAAAATCATCATGTCATATGAAATCAATTATCATGTATGTTTCTCTTTATTCCAAACTCTTAATGAAATAGTGTCATGTCTACGTCTGCATCCGCTTGTTATTTCTGAAACATTCCAGAAGATTAGTGTTCATTAGAGACTGTATTAAACTATCTCCTGCCGTCAGTGGTGTGTCCCTGGAACGTGTTATTTAAGAATCGTTTCTCAATATTAGCGATTTTATTCCATAAATAATTCGTGGTTACGACGCGCATTCATTAGAGACTGTATTAAACTATCTCCTGCCGTCAGTGGTGTGTCCCTGGAAAATGTTATTTAAGAATCGTTTCTCAATATTAGCGATTTTATTCCATAAATAATTCGTGGTTACGACGCGCATCGAACTGTTTTCCGTACGTTTCAGTTAAAGAGAAACACGGCATATCACGCATTAACATTAGCACCACATGTTATTAAACAAGAAGCGTTAAGCTTCTCCGTGGCCGAATGGTTAACGACGTTGCGTTGTAAACCTTCGCCCCTCACCACTGCGGGTTCGAATTCCACTAGGAGCTCGACTTGTATGTGAGGAAGTGTCGATTCTTACGGATGGCGGGAGGTGTACAGAACTGGTTCTACCCATGAAAAGTAGGTGGCCTGCATCCACCACAAAAACATCGACCGTCATATATAACCTTACATGTGTTGAAAATGACGTAAAACACCATACAAACAAAACAAACAAAGCAACTTTTCGCATTGAACATGGGTGTAGAGATTTAAATAAAATGTAAAACAATTTGGACTTTTTCTATGTGTTTCTTTATTCTACCATAGGTTTAATATATATAATATAATCAGAGGTTAAAGGACTAGTTATTCCTTTTATTTTATATAGCAGATGATACGGTTTAATGATGTACAACTGCATCCTTATATTAGACAAAAACTTATCAGCATTTTCCCGTTCTTACTTTTGTTAAGTTTCAAAAATAAGCCGGCCGCGCGCTCTCATCTTTGGGTGCGAACAGATCTAACCTGGTGCAGAGTAGTATGACTTCTCAACTCATCAGTAGTTCAATTTATCTCACTGTTTGTTTGTTTGGTTGTATGTTTGTTTGGTGTTTTACGTCATTTTCAACACATGCAAGGTTATATATGGTCGACATTTTTTTTGTGGTGAAGGCAGCCAGCCACTTTTCCTAGGTACAACCAGTACAGTACAACTCCCGCCATCCGTAAGAATCGACACTTCCTCACTTACAAGTCTAGTAACAAATGGGATTCGAACCCGCAGCATTGAGAGGCGAAGGTTTACAACGCAACGTCGTTAACCATTCGGCCACATAGACGCTTCTGACAGTGAAAGCAGTCTATATGTGAATTCACTGGGTAAACTGTCTTACAATCCTATACTTGAATCCTGTGGGATGTATGTCGCCTAGATGTCTTCGGATAAGACGCATTCTCACCGCTTCGAGCGTCTTATATTTCAGACATGATACAATTCCATTTATCCTGTTCTTATAAATAAATCATTCTAATAAATAAAACAATGACCAAGATACCATCACCAAGGCAACATGGAAAAACATACTACCGGTTCAGTTTTTTAATCAAACGTCAAACATTGTTCATGCAATGAAGGACGTTGCAATGAATATAAATACGCCATTTATACGCATTAGCCCACATGTGGCTGTAATTTATTGCACTACACCATATATATGCCAGAGGCAGAAATATACATATACGAAACAAACTAGTGAAACATGTAGAGTATAGCATCATGTGTCTCTGTAAAAGACATCAATAAGCTTTCAATGATAATAATATCATAAACGGTAATGACACATATCTTGTCCCTTTAAAGGGACACACGCAACTCTTAAAGTAAGTATTTATCAAGCAATAAAACGCATATATATTATACTATCATTTTGACTTTAAACCTGCTTGCGTATGTTTAAATAGGAGTAATACAAATTGGCGCGTTCATTTTGTTTTATTGGTTAGTCTAACACTGTATTTTGTTTAATAATATATACAACAATTATTATTATAAACCTTCGCCTCTCACCACTGCGGGTTCGAATCTCACTGGGAGCACGACTTGTAAGCGAGGAAGTGTCGATTATTACGTATGGCGGGAGGTATACAGTACTGATTCTACCCAGGAAAGGTGGGTGGTCTGCCTCCACCCCAAAAATTCGACCGTCATATATAACCTTACATGTGTGGAAAATGACGTAAAGTACCATACAAACAAACAAACAAATCAACAATTATTAAAATAATGAAGAAAAAAAACTATTTGTTCTGAAATATTCATATCATTATTACGTTTTTTTTTAAATATACACTTATGTAGAAAATCTAAGGGAAACCGGGAGTTTAAGAACAATACCGATATTGTCCCGTGGCCCTTTAACGCAAATAAATGATGTATAACAACATATACCGGATAAATAAAACTGTGGTGAAAAACATCATTAAAAAGCTCTTACATGAACTGGTGTACAAACATGTTAAAATGCTTAACCTGACATATATCATAACCCCCATTTCAGATGCCAGAGGGTGTAACTAAAGAAGACAACGATGACATCGATGATAACGACAGTGCCTCTAGTGTAGATCTGAATGATTTACTCATGAATGCCCTGGATTTGCTCAATTCGTCACGCTTCGACGATGCCGAGAGCACGTTCCTCAAGCTTTATAATGAAATCCAGGTTAGTATAGTTAGTTGATATATTAGCGCGTATTGTGCAGGGGTTGATATTAGCTCGTATTTTGAATTGAATTGAATTGAATGTTGTTTAACGGCTCATCAACACAGTATAGGTTATTTAGAGCCGCCCCAGAGAGAGGGGAAGGATACATAGGAATCCGGGAACCTGCCCTACTCTTATTATCGAATAGATTCCTATGGTTCTTTAACGTGCTCGGAGGATAGACCGATACACGGGACCGCCCGGTTTACGTCCCCATCCGACGGACGGGGCTAAGGGAAAGTGTCTTGCCCGAGAACACACCGACGGAACTCAGTGGCACCACGGAGGATTGAACCCGGGGCCTCCGGTAACAAAGCTCGTATTTTGCAGGCGTTGGTATTGAAAAGTTGATATATTAGCTCATATTTTGCAGGCGTTGGCATAGCGTAATGGGATATTAGCTGGTATTTTGCAGGGGTTTATATATATATATATATAATGGTTGAATATTAACTCGTATTTTGCAAGCGTTGGTATTGAAAAGTTGATATATTAGATCGTATTTTGCAGGGGTTGGTTTAGAGTAGTTGAATATTAACTCGTATTCTGCATGGATTGTTATGGAATAGTTGGTCTATTAGATCGTATTTTGCAGGGGTTGGTTTAGAGCAGTTGAATATTAGCTCGTATTTTGCAGTGGTTGATACTGAAAAGTAGATATATTATCTCGTATTTTGCAGCGGTTGGTTTAGAGTAGTTGACTATTAGCTCATAGTTTGCAGGGATTTATATAGAGTAGTAGTTGCGTATGAGCCCGTATTTTTCAAGGGTTGGTATAGAGTAGTTGAACATTATATCGTATTTTGTAGGGCTTTGTATATACTGGCTGAATATTAGATCGTATTTTGCAGGAGAGTTATTGAAAAGTTGATATATTGGCTCGTATTTTGGAGTCGTTGGTATAGAGTAGTTGAATATCAGCCCGTATTTTGCAGGGGTTTATATCGAGTAGTTGCATATTAGCTCGTAATTTGCAAGGGTTGGTCAGAGTAGTTGCCTATTAGCCCGTAGATTAGCCCGTAGTTTGCAAGGGCTTGTATAGATTAGATGAAAATTAGCTCGTATTTTGCAGGGCTTTGTATATACTGGTTGAATATTAACTCGTATTTTGCAGGGATTGGTATTGAAAAATAGCTCGTATTTTGCAGGAATTCGTATAGAATAGTTGAATATTAGCTCGTATTTCGGAGGGGTTGGTACTCAACAATTGATACATTAGCTCGTATTTTTCAGGGGTTTGTATTGAAAAGTTGATATATTAGATCGTATTTCGCAGTGGTTGATTTTGAGTAGTTAAATATTAACTCGTATTCTGCATGGATTGTTATAAAGTAGTTGATCTATTAGCTCGTGCTTTGCAGGGGTTGCTTTATAGTAGTTAAATATTAGCTCGTATTTTGCAGTGGTTGATACTGAAAAGTAGATATATTACATCGTATTTTGCAGGGTTTGGTTTAGAGTAGTTGAATATTAGCTGGTACTTTGGAGAGGTTGGTATTAAACAGCTGATATATTAGCTCGTATTTTGCAGGGGTTGATATAGAGTAGTTGCATATTATCTCGTATTTTGCAAGAGTTGGTATAGAGTAGTTGCGTATGAGCCCGTATTTTGCAAAGGTTGGTATAGAGTAGTTGAACATTATATCGTATTTTGTAGGGCTTTGTATATACTGGCTGAATTTAGATCGTATTTAGCAGGGGTTGGTATTGCAAAGTTGATATATTAGCTCGTATTTTGCAGTCCTTGGTATAGAGTAGTTGAATATCTGCCCGTGTTTTGCATGGGTTTATATCGAGTAGATGCATATTAGCTCGTATTTTGCAAGGGTTGGTCAGAGTAGTTGCCTATTATCCCGTAGTTTGCAAGGACTTTTATAGAGTAGATGAAAATTAGCTCGTATTTTGCAAGGCTTGTATGTACTGGTTGAATATTAACTCGTATTTTGCAGGGGTTGGTATTGAAAAATAGCTAGTATTTTGCAGGAATTTGTATACAGTAGTTGAATATTAGCTCGTATTTCGGAGGGGTTGGTATTCAACAATTGACAATTGATATATTAGCTAGTAATTTGCAAGGATTGGTATAAAGTAGTTGCATATTAGCTCGTATTTTGCAAAGGATGGTATAGAGTAGTTGGAAATTGTCTCGTATTTTGCAGGGCTTTGTATATACGGGTTGAATATTAACCCGCATTTTGCAGGGGTTGGTATCGATTAGTTGCATATAAGCTTGTATTTTGCAAGGGTTGGTGTAGAGTAGTTGCATATTAGCCCGTATTTTGCAAGGGTTGGTATAGAGTAGTTGAAAATTAGTTCGTATTTTGCAGGGCTTTCTATATACTGGTTGAATATTAACTCGTATTTTGCAGGGGTTGGCATTGAAAAGTTGATATATTAGCTCGTATTTTGCAGCCGTTGGTGTAGATTAGTTGAATATTAGCTCGTATTTTGCAAGTGTTCGTATGGAATAGTTGCGTAATAGCCCTTATATTGCAAGGGTTGGTATAAAGTAGTTAAACATTGTCTTGTATTTTGCAGGGCTTTGTACATACTGGTTGAATATTAGCCCTTATTTTGCAGGAGTTGGTATTGAAAAGTTGATATTTTGGCTCCTATTTTGCAAGGGTTAGTATAGAGTAGTTGCATATTAGTTCATATTTTGCAAGGGTTGATAGATTAGCTGCATTTTAGCTCGTTTTGTGCAGGGGTTGGTAAAGAGTAGTGGAATATTAGCTCTTATTTTGCAGTGGTTGATATTGAAAAGTAGATATATTACCTCGTATTTTACAGGAGTTGGTATAGAATTGTTGAATATTAGCTCGTATTTTGCAGGCGTTAGTATCGAGTAATGGAATATTAGCTGGCATTTTGCAAGGGTTTATATATATATAATATGTATATATATATATATATTATATATATATATATATATACTGGTTCAATATTAACTCTTATTTTGCAAGGGTTGGTTTTGAAAAGTTGATATATTATATCGTATTTTGCAGTGGTTGGTTTAGAGTAGTTGCATATTAACTCGTATTCTGCATGGATTGTTATGGAATAGATGATATATTAGCCCGTGCTTTGCAGGGGTTGGTTTAGAGTAGTTGAATATTAACTCGTATTTTGCAGGGGATGGTATCGACAAGTTGATATATTAGCTCGTATTTTGCATGTGTTGGTATTGTAAAATTGATTGTTAACTCGTATTTTGCAGGAGTTTGTATATAATAGTTATATTTTAACTCGTAGCTTTGAGGATACCATTGTTTTATCTTTAAAGGTTGTACTTCAGGTTTTTCGGAAAATGCTAGGCGTCATACTTAACATTGACAAATAATTTCACTTTCTATTCTAAATGGCCTAGACATAATGAATTAGCCTAGAACTGACCAAATATTTACAAAGAAATTAATTTTGACTGTAATGACTGTGTACTATCCTATATTAATATCCTATATTACTATCCTATATTACGCTCCAGGGTTAATTTAAACCAATCAGATCGCTGCATTGCTCTATACGGATTACGACCGAAATCAGGCGTAATGTCCCACGGGTGATAGTGGAGAGTAACGGAACGAATCACAAGGGGGTATCCGACGATGTGTCACAAACAGTCATCCGTTATCATTTAAATTCAATGTTAACGTGTTTGATTTTTTATTGCATAATAGAAGGTACTCTAATAACCAAAATATTATTGGGGCGTCTTTCTTCCTAGCACCATTTATAAAACGCCCCTGTACTTGCAGACACACTTTAATAAGATTGTGTGATGGTTAACCATTGCCCTTAGAAAAATATAATACAAGGTAGTAACTTTATGACAGTCAAAAAAATACGTAATATCAATATAAATGGACTGACTTAACAACCACAAAGATCTAAAACCAGTTTCAGAACGAGAGCAAAAGTGAAAATAATTTAAGAAGTAATGAAGTAATAAAAATCTAAAGTCAGGCCTGTATTAGTATCTTTACACAGGTGGTCTCTTAATACAGGTCAGTTTAATTTAAATACCTATTTCCCAACGTTAAAGGGTCGTTGAAAAAGCATGGAACGAACGCTTGCTTATTTACTGCTTACATGCTGCATGACCGATTAGGTCAGATATACAAACTGAGGCCCGAGTAAAGTTTTTTCGGTCGATAGCAGTGATATATTGAACAATATCTTACTTTTATGAAGAAAAAACAAGTTAGCTGTCCTAAAAACAACTCCACTAAATACAATAGGCTGGAAATAATTCCATAACAGTACAATCGGGAACTTAAATGGCAGTATTTTAACCAGTTAACGTAGGAATTAATATTCAAATCAATAAGTTTCTAAATAGTTATGCAATAAACAAACTCAGACAGTTTAAACTAAGTATACCGTATCAAACATAAATTACAATATTTATGAAATTGGTAGTCACGTGAACTCATTTATCATTCCTTTCATTTCAGGAGAAACCGGAAGACAATAGCCGTCTGCTGGTTGAGACGCTTTCCGGGTTGGCAGACATATGCATTCGACGCAGCCGCATGTGTCGCTCCAATCCCCTGGAATGGCAATGGCTGTGCATGCACGCAATCGCCCTGCTTCAGTACACTGCAGAATTCTGCGATTCAGAGATTGAGAACCAGCACGATAATCAGTATGTTGATTGGTTCCAGGAACAAAAACAAGCATCCGAGTTAAAATGTCGCCCTCTCGAGGACGCTTTTCTTAGGGCCCTATACAATTGTCTTAAGAATGATGCGAACTCGTTCGACCCCTTCTTATCATTGTCCACTCCAGTTTCGCAAACTAGGCAAACCAGTTCGTTTCCACTCAGTTCGACGATGCCGCAGTATTTAGTGGTGCCCGGAATGAGATACAGAATGACAGAGCACGGCTTGACCGAACAGACTGCTGACGATTCGGATGTCGCAGTTGATTGGCTGGCGAAGTTCCAACACTACTGCAAAGATCGTTTGCAGAGCAAAGATTCAAAAGGTGTAACCGAAAAGATCCTGAAGTCGACAAAAAGTAAAACCGATGACGATACGGAGAGTGTGTTAAGTCATGGTTCGCAAGATTCGTTGGATTGGGACCACAGTGATTTACAAGGTATTGAAGAGCAAAGTGTAGATTTGAATGTTAATGAGCAAGAATCCCCTGTGAATGACTTTTCTCTGGAATATGAGCTTTCACTGAGCGACTCGGAAAAAGACGGATGGGATTTCTTTCTCCATCAGAGGCGTAACTGTAGTTTTCAGAGTGTTGTCCAAGTAGTGTCCGATAATGAAAAAAGCGACGACGCAGAAAAGGAAATGCGTGCATTACCAAAAGAAACTGGCGATATCTGTCAAAATGAAAGTAATGAAAAGGGTAGAAAAAGGTACCACACACAAAGAGAAATCGTGTCTCCTCTACACGAACACAGTATTAGTTTGACACTGTCTCGTTCGTTTTGCCGACTGGCTGATAAACTCGTTCATGAAGAAGAGTACAAGAAAGCGGAAGCAGTGTACGAAAAGATCATTGATATAATAGATGACATCCAGGATGGCACAGCCGGCATGCTGCGCTTTAGTGCACGGATTATGAAAAACCTTGGGACTGTAAAATCAAAACAAGGGAAATCGTCTTCGGGTTTAGTGCTGCTGAACAAAGCTCTACATACGTACCGAGACTTACAAGATGAGGAAGCAAACTTTGAAATAGCCGTATCGCTGATCGAGTTGGGAAATGGTTACATTGTTGGAAAAGATCACGAAGATTCCGTTTTTGATGACGTCATTATAGCAATTTGTGACTTTTTCGAAAAAGACGCCAGCGATCCACAAACTGCATCAACATCCGGAAGCGCGTCACAAATATCCCAGATGAGTTCTTCGCTAGGATCGAATGCGGAAGAGAGAAATGTAGAGGAGGCTGTAACGTGCTACACAGAAGCCATAACTCTTCTTGATCGCTATGAAACAGACGAGACACAGCTTGATATGTTCGCAAAAGCTGTTATGCGACTCGGTGATTGCTATTTTATGCAAAAGGACTACGACAAAGCACTTGAATGCTTTGAAAAGGCACTCGGAATGTTTAGGACGAACAATATGTTTGGAAAAGAGTCTCTCATGAACAACGCACATGTTCTATGTATGTTGGGCGTATCTAGTTTCATGCTGCACGTTTATCCCAGAGCGGCATCGGTTTTTGAAATGGCCCTACACATGGTACGATGCGCATACGGATTTAAAAGGACATTTTTAAACGGTATGTTGCAGTCACTCTCTGGAATAACGTACTATAAAATGAAGAACTATCACAAATGTGTCTCAATGTGCTATCAGGGCTATGAAACGTACTGTGAAATATATGGAGAGGGCATGTGCCGATTAGACAAGCAAAAGTTCTGGATGGTTTGTCAAACTCTCTATGTAATGGGCAACTCTTACAATGTACTTAACCTGCAACAAAAGGCAATGAAATACTTGTCTATTGCACGTTCGTTGATGAAATCGTCTAAAAGTAGAGAAAGACGGCAGTTCATGAGAGTGCTTCAAATATTGGGAGATTGCTATTTCGCACAATACGATTACAAAGTGGCCTTGACATTTTACAATGAGGCTCTGGAATATGGTGAGTGTGAGAGCCAGATTTCGTTCGACGAAGTCTTTGACCCAAATTGTGCTTCCGACGAGATGACGATTCACAACCACCTGGTCAGTAAATCAGCAGAGGCACATCTGAGCATGCAACAGTATCAAAATGCGGTGCATTATCTGGAACAGGCGCACGACATGCAAGAGGAGATGGGTGAAGACATAAAAGAGGATCTTATAAACACATTGAACCAGCTAGGTCACATGCACTCAATGGCTGGAGACGTCGATAAAGCGATAGAATCGTACAAGGAGAGCCTTGAAGTGTTCAGAGAAATACACAAGGGAACTTTAGGACCAGAAATGTGTACAACTCTGGGAAACCTCGGCGCGGTATGTTACGTCAAAGCTTGCATAGCTGACGATGTAGACTATGAACAACAAATGACACAGGCTGCTGACGATTACTTTCAAGAAGCTATGAAACTTGAGATTAATGCCGAAGTTTGTGTCAAGTACGGAAACTACCTGTATAGCCACTGTAATTACGATAATGCAATTATGTACTTAAGGGATGCGATAGGCAATGACCGAACAACGGCTAATATTGTCTATGGTGGCATTGAAAAGGTTACACTACCCGATCTGTTACAGGACGAAATCGACACCCAGGAGGAAATATGTCTACCGTCCACGTGTCTGGCGAGGTATTTGCTGATCCTCTGCTACAAGGCGTTGGGGGACATGGACGAGGCGGAGATTAACCTCATCTGTTTGATGGAAGAGGTAATGGATTACGATGTTCCAATACTTTACTCCCTGCTGGGCTACGCCATGATGGAACTTATGTTGTTCGAGGAGGCAGCGGAGAGCTTTTTTGCGGCTGCGGAAGATGAGGAGGACTATCAACTAGCGTATGAAAACCTGTGTGTATGTCTACTGATAATTGTACTAAGGACATTACAGAACGGTGTTAATAATATATATCACTATCTCTATAGAAGGAAGCATGTAGAAGCACCGCATTTATTGGCTATAGAATATAACATTACACGCGTTACAGAATAATCCGACATATGCAATGGACTATATTTACGCAGACATACATAAATAACGTGTCATTTGTCTAAATGAAGGAAACAAAGTGCCGAAATGTTCACAACTCGTGGTAGTACAATCTGTCGCGTGTTTTAGTTTAGCGTGTCGCGTGGTTACGGTAACGATGATGTAATGCGTACTGTCTGACAGAAGAAATGGCAAATATATAGTTTAGTTCACGGTAACGATGATGTAATGCCTACTGTCTGACAGGAGAAATGGCAAATATATAGTTTAGTTTACGGTAACGATGATGTAATGCCTACTGTCTGACAGAAGAAATGGCAAATATATAGTTTAGTTCACGGTAACGATGATGTAATGCCTACTGTCTGACAGGAGAAATGGCAAATATATAGTTTAGTTCACGGTAACGATGATGTAATGCCTACTGTCTGACAGAAGAAATGGCAAATATATAGTTTAGTTCACGGTAACGATGATGTAATGCCTACTGTCTGACAGGAGAAATGGCAAATATATAGTTTACGTTTGAAATTGGTACACGGCAATCTTGAAGTATATATAGAAAAATAACACCTTCATTTTATAGTCCAATTTATTGTTGAATTCAAATTTGTTTGCATATATTTAATTGAAAGGAAATACAATTTGGAGTGTTCATAACTTCTATTTTATTCTGTCATAGGTTAAGTCAGTGTTTACCCTCCTTTTCAAACCAATCAGATGGCTCAGAATTTCAAATACTGGCTAAAATTATCCATGACAAATTTAATACCAGCGCTCTTCATGGTTTAGAGCGTGACCTATATATATACTATCTATAAATCTATGGCAAACACTAAGCCGGATAGAGTCTATGAAGAGAAATCTTCACCATTAAGAAGCCACGGTGTGTCGATACGCTCCCTCCCTTTCGGCTTCTCAAAGGTGAAGATGTCTCTTCATATCATGGATATACCATGGATATGTATGTAGGTATATGCATATACTTAAACGTATTACTGGTACAATATTATCAACAATTAGTAATATTGCAAAAACAATTTGCATTGAAATACTCAATTATAAATGAATAATGATGTTCAAATGAAAGCATACAAGTTATGTAGAAAAAACTAATTGGATGTAGAAGTCAAAGATTGCCGTATGTCCCATTAATAAGTAACACTGTAAGTGTAATGGTAATGCACATGTACGCTGCAGCGCTTTTTTAAATGGCCGTGCTACTGCATGCTGACTACTGATGCTGTTATGTTGCTTCCGTTGTATTTATGGCGTGACGTTCGATATGTTGTTACCCCTATGCAGTAGCTTTTTTTTATGTGTGTGTGACTTTTACAAGAGACCGTTTGTAAAGTCCCGCAATGCTTTCAATATTTTACAGTGAGTATAATGATAAGAATGTGTATTGGAGAATAGTATTACAACTACTTACCTAACTAGTTGTTTATACTAGTACTATAGTAGTAAGGCTAAATACAATTATATGCGTGGTTCCTGTTACATGCTAAAAAAACAGGTAGGTATGGACACTATTTAATTTTCTAAAAATATTTAATTTTATGTTTTGCATTTTTTCACTTTCCACTCAATATTTTTGTAACCTAATAAACTAAATTGATATTTTGTTTATATCATAAGATACTGAACAGATAGAAAACATAATTTAAAGTTTAAAAAAAATATTTATTTTTTTAGGTTTGGTATAACATGTTCGGGGTCGGCCCTTAAAAAGAGGGTCTGTCGTTAAACCGGAACCACAGATATATTTTTATTTGGCCTAAGCAAACAAAGAGCATACGATATCAAATATCTCGTCAGTACAGCTACAGCATATATTAAAGGGACATCCAGCAATCTTGATTTCTTTTAAAACTCACGGCGTCCACATGACTTTCATGTTTTTAAATTATTAATAATTTTAATTAATCGATTAGTTCAAAGCAATTTTTTTCTTAAATGTCTTACTATTTATCATAATGCACCGATACTATATTGAAACATGCGGTAGAACAACAAAAACACAAAAATTAAATGACATTTTATTTAATAATTTGCAAGCATGTTTATACTCAAAGGAATACTTGATTAATAAATCAGTGTGCTCCATTCTTATACTTGATAAAATACTTCAATATTGCCGTGTCCCTTTAAAGAAGCTGTATGCATACATTGGAGAATCCCGCAACATTATCATAGTGATGTTTTTTCCAGTTTTACATCAAGAAGCTGTATGCATACATTGGAGAATCATATGTAACATTATCATAGTGATGTTTTTTCCAGTTTTACATCAAGTAGCTGCATGCATACATTGGAGAATCATATGTAACATTATCATAGTGTATGGTTTTCCAGTTTTACATCAAGAAGCTGTATGCATACATTGGAGAATCATATGTAACATTATCATAGTGTATGGTTTTCAGTTTTGCATCAAGAAGCTGTATGCATACATTGGAGAATCATATGTAACATTATCATAGTGTATGGTTTTTCCAGTTTGACATCAAGAAGCTGCATGCATACATTGGAGAATCATATGTAATATTATCATAGTGTATGGTTTTTCCAGTTTTACATCAAGAAGCTGTATGCATACATTGGAGAATCATATGTAATATTATCATAGTGTATGGTTTTTCCAGTTTTACATCAAGAAGCTGTATGCATACATTGGAGAATCATATGTAACATTATCATAGTGTATGTTTTTTTCCAGTTTTACATCAAGAAGCTGTATGCATACATTGGAGAATCATACTTAACATTATCATAGTGTATGTTTTTTCCAGTTTTACATCAAGAAGCTGTATGCATACATTGGAGAATCATATGTAACATTATCATAGTGATGTTTTTTCCAGTTTTACATCAAGAAGCTGTATGCATACATTGGAGAATCATATGTAACATTATCATAGTGATGTTTTTTCCAGTTTTACATCAAGAAGCTGTATGCATACATTGGAGAATCATATGTAACATTATCATAGTGATGTTTTTTTCAGTTTTACATCAAGAAGCTGTATGCATACATTGGAGAATCATACGTAACATTATCATAGTGTATGGTTTTTCCAGTTTTACATCAAGAGCATAGTAACCTTGTATTAAAGAGAATGCTGATTAACATATACATGTTTCGTCAAATAATAACTAAAATGACATTACGTGGTCGCGTCTTAATTCCATTAAGCGATGGGAAAGCTTATATTAGCAGGACTTTATAACGGATATTTCGACAATAAAACACGTTTAAACACATATTTACTGAAGAAAATGCGATAACCTGTTTTAAAATTACATATTAAAATGTTTTAAATTTACAATATGCAAACATTTTAAGCCGAAATTAAGGTTTCAGTTCATGGATGGAGTATGAAAGTTAATACTCGGACCACGTAATGATCAACCATATGAAGAGTGTAGACCCGAATGTATTACTGTTTACCTGTGGTATTGACTTTTAAAATTGTTTGTGCCATTTTGTATGAGAATGATAATAGTCTTCTAATTGGGGCTTTTACAGCTTTAATCTAAATAAATGCTGTATACTGTCGTGAGTTACCACCTTGTGTTTCGTTTCGATAAGGAGGTAGCAATAATGCGAAAATCAACACATTTCTAAAATGCATATATTTGATACTGATTAAATACAATATTATCTATATTGTTTGAATACATTACCATGTCCTGGTATAAGTTTCTCTCTCCTTTTATACGGTTTTACGGCCATATTTCACCAGCCTGAATTTGGTAGTGAAGGAAGGTAACACTCGTCCCACCTGCTTTAGTTACACGCCCACTAGCCTTATATACAGTTATAGTATCTTTAAATATTTTATTCTCCGATAGTGTTATTGCTTGTCAGCTTGAATATCTCTATTATTATATATGTCAATAAACTTTAAATTTTAATTGTGTTAAATTGTTTTCAATAGTTAATCTATCAGTGAAAATATGAACGTACTCGGCATTCTGTTGTCTTATTTAAATGTCCACTTGAGTCCCATCATTCAGCAGACTTTTCTCCATAAATATAATATTTTACATGCACTCCCGCCAGGTTGAAAATCTAATAATACGGATGCTCTTAGTCGAGCCTCAAAATAAAACAGGTTGTTAAAGAAGCTTGCCTCAACCGGGGTTCGAATCCAGAGCGTCCCGAAAAACATAATTGTATATAGATCGAAATAAACTGATAATTTAAAACTAAATGAAACAAGAGGCCAAAGAAGCTCTACTGGTATGATGTGATTCAAAAACATAAACATGATAGAGGCCAACCCAAGAAACATGTTTTCTATATATAACTCTATGCAAACTTTGGGTTATCGTGGCGGCCATTTTGAATATTTGACGACAACGAAAAACACACACTTGATAGAGGCCAACAACAGGAACGTGTATATGATATTTAACTAGAATGGAATAAGTGGTAATATGTCGTTTGATAAATGTCCTTAAATGTGACCTAAGTTTAGCCATGGTGGCCTTCATGGATGACTGGAGGTCCCAAAAACACAAATCTGAGGGGGACTAACCCAAAGATCATTGTGATTAAGTTTCCTCAAAATCCAAGCGGTTTCAGAGAAGATGTCATTTTTAACGTTTTCCTATATAACACTATGTAAATTTTGGGTCGCTGTGGGGGCCAATTTGATTATTCGACGATAACAATATCACAAACTTGATAGAGACCAACCCAAGGAACATGTTTATGGTATTTCACCTTTAATGGAATAAGTGGTTTCGGATGAAATGTCGTTTGAAAATTCCTTAAATTTGATCTAGTTTTAGCGGCCATCTTGGATGACTGGCATCTTCAAAAAAAAACACAATTATGAGAGGGACTATCCCAAAGATCATTGTGATTTAAGTTTCATCAAAATCCTTCAAGCGGTTTCAGAGAAGATGTCATTTTTAATGTATTCCTATTTAACTCTATGTAAACTTTGGGTCGCTGTGGCGGCCATTTTGATTATTCGACGATGACGAAAAACACAAATTTGATAGAGGCCAACCCAAGGAACATGTTTATGATATTTCACAAGAATGAAATAAGTGGTTTCGAAGATGTCGATTGAAATTTCCTTAAATTTGACCTAATTTTAGCCATAGTGGCCATCTTGGATGACTGGCGGCCGCACAAACATAAATCTGAGGGGGACTATAATAAAGATCATTGTATTGAAGTTTCATCAAAATCCTTCAAGCGGTTTCAAAAAAATTATGTCATTTTTAGCCTTTTCATATATAACTCTATGTAAATTTTGAGACGCCGTGGCGGCCATTTTGATTACTCGACGATAACGAAAAACACAAACTTGATAGTGGCCAACCAAAGGAATACGTTTATGATATTTCACAATAATGAAATAAGTGATTTCGGAGGAGATGTCGTTTCAATATTACTTAAATTTGACCTAGTTTTAGCCATGGCGGCCATTTTTGATGACTGGCGGCCATGAAAAACACAATCTGAGAGGGGCCCTCCCAAGTAACATTGTGATAAAGTTTAATCAAAATCCTTCAAGCGGTTTCAGAGGAGATGTAGATTTTATAAAATTGCTAACAGACAGACGGACAGACGGACGACGGACGAAAAGTGATCCCAAAAGCTCGCCTGGCCTTTGGCCAATAGAGCTAAAAACATTAATTTTAAAAGTTTAGTAAACATGTGCAGGTATGTGAAAATACGTATTTGTCACATATTTATTTCCTGGGCTTTTGATAGCTTCTGATGTCGTTCGGAGTTTCGGGGACGAACAAACAAAAAAAAGAAATATTTCAATAGCTTTTCAGCCACATTTTGTTTATTACGACATTATAGCGAGACAAAGGTGTATCATACATCAAACACTACAATAGTAAGTTAGTAAAACTGCATCATGCACCAAACACTACAATAGTTAGTTAGTTAAACTAATTTATGTGATTCAAATAACGTGATTATCCTCTTCAGGGACGTTTCAGATTTTACATTTTCTGTTTTTTTAATTTCCCCTTTTTCGTATTGATTTTTATAAAAGTACGACACTTATTTTAGAGACAGTTTTTAGTTGATGTATATTTTAACAATATCTAATATAGTAAGTTGTTAAGTTTATAAAATAATAATAATGGATCAATTGATAACATTCCGGTCCCTTTTTACACTTTAATCCAACGTTTCAGTGGGATTCACCAACCTTTGTCAAGGTTACACACAAATTAACAAATTGACAATCCATACTACAAGATGTGTGTTAGTTAAATAGAGGATCTTACATGAGTGCTCATTCATTATTGAATTTATTAAACGAGTTGGCAAGAATGATATGATTCGACGGCTTGCCGAGCATCACATTCTTTTTGCCAATGAGTATAAATAGAATCTCACATTCGTGCCAATTTGTTATTGAATTTATTAAACGAGTTGGTAAGAATGATAGGATGCGACGGCTTGCCGAGCATCATATCATTGTTGCCAATGAGTTTTCCGGCGCATCATATCATTCTTGCCAACTCGTTTAATAAATTCAATAATAAATTAGCACGAATGTGAGATTCTATTTATAACATTACTTATAACGTCACATTACGTCAGAAAACGTACATTAACGTGACGTCCATGACGTCATTAACGTTATGTTATACCACTAGTGGAATATCGGAAATATTGAATGCTGTTATTACACTCCCACACCGCATGTTATGTGATAAATTGTGTTTATATTATTTTGTGACGTTAAAAATGTGAGAGAATACCACTGACACTCCGATTAAAGTATAGTAATAAATACTGAAAAGGATGCCTTGGAAGCAAAAAACACACACAAGAGAGAAAAGTAGCAGACTCGGTTTATTGAGTTAAAGAAACTAACCCGCCAAATAACGGCCAAATTACACTTTTAAATCTTTTATCAAACAAGAGGGTCAAGATGGCCCTGAATCGATCACCTGAGGATCTTTGAATGATGAAAAATTTTCCTCTCGCAAATGCTGATTGAAGATGTTTTTAAGTATTTCCTTATGTAAGTCTATGTAAAAACATGCAAAATCTTTACATACAAACTTTGGACCCAGGGGTTGCAGCCATCTTTGATCCCAGGGACTTCAAATGAACAAACTTGATAGACCAGGGGCTAGCGATCATTAATAATCGTAAGGAACAAGAGAACAAGAGGGTCTGTGGATGCTACACGCTAAACAGGCCCTTATATCAAGGAGTTTCATGACAAGATTCCTTTACGTTTTTACAAGTGCAAAACATAACAACACCCTCAACAGAAATTTAAACCCACCACTTCATATTAACAATGACCCCAGGGTTACCATTTGAACAAACTTGGTAGAGTTGATGCTGCATGTAATACACGAGATCTCTGTGCCTTGTGGTTTCAGAGAAGTAGTTTTTTTTTAATAAAATCCAATAGAAGTATGAACAACATGCAACATAACAATATACAAACTTTGGACCCCGGAGACTTCATTACATATTTTTTGTAAACTTTGGCTTTTGTTAGCGGGATAGCTACTTTACGTTAGACGTTCATTCCATTTCTGCATTTATTATATATCATAACATATAAGCGTTGTTCATTGGTCTAGAAGCAGTAACGTGTGATTAAATAGTTTTGACCATTCTGATTGGAAATATACCAGCCGTGCAATAGTTCATCATGTGACCGTGCAAAAGTAAATTTATCGTGCAATAGTACATCTGTGTCATTGACGACGTGCTTTTTTTTAACACCAATGCGTCATACGACCTTGATCAACTGACACTGACAGATGAAAAATGGTGACATCCAGGTTTATAAGTAAACAATAATCAACTAAAATCAATGTATTAAGGTCATTTGTATAATATTTAGCTCGCACTCTTTGTCATAGATCTCAGACATATTAATAAAATGTGTTATTAGGTCTGTGCGTAGATACATGTCGTTGAGTTAGCAGCCAATGATATCCCAGCGAAGAGAGATATGACGCTTCCACTGTGTTGGGTGGAGTCTAACACAGAGGGCGGTAACAGCCTTCGGAAACAAGCGGGTAACAACACTGTTGATGTCCACATTCCCTTTAAACTTCTGAAATTTCAATTGATAAAATAAAACAGTAATATATTGTGTGTAACGGCTTCCATCTATAACTATATAAATCAGCGGTCACCGTTTTGGATACATATGCGATTATCTTGAACTACACTGAAAAAATAAATTTAGCACATATAACACATGATAGACGAGATACGAAGACGTGTATGTTTGGAGTCAGTGATAAAGTGACATAGATATGACAATAAATTCGGTGATAAAATAAATAAAGCAGATATGTTGGGAACATACTTTTATAGGTTATCGGAAATCCTTCTTATGAAAAGGGAGGTAATTTTAACATTACGAAATTTTGAAAGTTTTTGTTTGAGAATGACAATGTTTTGAGAACACATTGACTTACCCCAGTTAAAAATCTCTAAAATACTAAATAAATGCCTTTGATAACAATTTGAATAGCATATTGGAAATATCAAACTTGAAGTTATTTTGCATGCATGGTAGTATTATTTAATATGTAGTATTTCCATTGACTTCTGTATTTGAGAACTGTTTGTAATACTGCCTACTCATGGACAAAATGGTCTACTACATACATATTATTGAATAAAACATAAAACATATACTGGTATTGTAACTTGAAGTGGCTGAGTTGGTCGAACCGGTATTGTACAAATAATGGAATAATGGAATATTGTAATTTCATACGACCTGTTACGGATATTAAACTGTTTTCAAGTCAATGATACGCATTTATGTTAATAAATATCCCCATTTGAGGAACTAAGCAGTGTGTGTGTGTGTTTGTGGTGGGGTGGGGCGGTCATATTTTCTTAATCTATGTCATACGATCAATGTTAAACGTCGGTGTCTCGAAACTGCAAGAATCTGGTTATGAGCCAAGCACGCTACCACAATCCACGGCGCCAACATATTAGGGGTTAACGACGTTGCGTTGTAAACCTTCTAGTCTCTCACCGCTGGGAGCTCAACGTTTAAGAGCTTGAGAAAGTGTCGATTCTTACGGATGGCAGGAGCTATACAGAACTGGTTATAACCAAGCACCACAAACATAAACCGTCATACATAGCCTAAAATGTGCTGAAAAATGACGTTAAACACCAACAAAATATTCTACCATTGCTTTTCTGTCAGAACCGACAACGTCACGGTACTGGGAGTGGCAATCTGCACTGTAGCTGACGGTGAATTCTGTAACATATTGCTTATACCGAGGGCTGTTTCGTCCCCGTATCGCAATCCCTTTTACAGTCATTGGGTATTCAAAACGTGCCTGAAAAACGAGTTCATAATCATTATTATTTTAATTGCGTTTCGCCTTAATATCAGCAGTTTTTGTTAAATATTTGTGTTCTACATTTCAGTATCGCTATAAAAAAAACAACAAGAGGACCAAGAGGGCCTGCATCGCTCTACTTGCTGTATGGTGTCCATAGTTGGGTGGAGTGGGGTGGAGTGGAGTGGGGGTGGGTAGAAGGATTGTGTGTCAGATATGTCAGTATCAAACTAGTTTTTTGATGAAGTGTCTTCAATATCCAAGATATAGGGGGAGGAATGTATTTGGCTCAAATTAAACTTTCCTTAATATAAACACTCAAACCAAGTTTGACATGCAAAATATTAAACCTTTGACTCTTGTAGTTTCAGAGAAGAAGATTTTTAATGTGTGTCCCTATATATAAGTTTATGTAAAACTTACCCCTGGGGCGGGGCCAAATTAGACCCCATGGGTCACCATTTGAGCCAACGTTTAAGAGGAACATAGGCGGATAATAAATACAAATTATTAAACCTTTAGCTCTTGTAGTTTCAGAGAAGATTTTTAAAGTTTTTCCTATATCACTCTATGTAAAACAATGACCATTGGGGCGGGGCCGAATTTAATCCCAGAGTCACCATTTGAATAAACTTGGTAAAGGATAATATGCTGAGTGTAAATACAAAATATTAAACATTTGGCTCTTATAGTTTCAGAGTAGAAGATTTTTGAAGTTTTTCCCTATATAAGTATGTAAAACTGTAACCCCAGGGTCACCGTCTCTTGTAGTTTCAGAGAAGAAGATTTTTGAAGTTCCTCCCTATAACTCTATTTAAAACTGATCAAACAAGGGCCCCTAAGCTCCCAATTAAAGAAAAATGAACCAAGGTTTCTTATGGGGAAAAAAATAAAAAATGATAATAATAATAATAATAATTGAACGCATGAACCAAGAATTCTTATGGAAAAAAAATAAATAAAAAAGATACCTCCGAACTTTCATTGATATCAACAATCTGGCTAAGTTTGGGAAAGATCGAATACAAAATGAAGGCGCTAGAGTGTTCACAAGGTTGAAAATGGCATTTTTCAATAATTCAAGGGCACATATCTCTGTTGTTACGATATAGCTGGTTTTCGAACTTGTCCGATTTTTCATTGATATTAACAATATGTTAAAGTTTGGTAAAGATCGGATGAAAAATGAAGGCCCTTTCGTTTTAACGAAGCAAAATACAGTATTTTTAAAGAAATCAAGGGTCATAACTCCGGTGTTACTTGTCCGATCTGGCTGGTTTACGAACATGTCCGAGGTTTCATTGATATTAACAACCTGGTAAAGTTTGGTAAAGATCGGATGAAAAATGAAGCGGACGGACGACGGACACCTCACTATCCCATAAGCTCTGCTGGCCTTCGGCCACTAGAGCTAATAATGATGATGATGTCTTCAAGATCAACCATTTAGACCTCCCTCCTCTCCCCCGCCCTAGCCGCCAACCCCCTGGAATACGGTTGTATGAAAACATGAAATGTGCTGATAAAATACATAAACGGATTCGATGTCCGCTTAAAGTTATAAACTCCTTAAAATAAGTAAGAAATAATATTTTTAAAAAACATAACAGATTGACCCATTTATTGTAGATGTTCCGGCTATAATAAAATGATATATGGATAATATGTATTAGTTGGAGGCTATGAAGTGAAATTTTAACAATTAAGAAACCCTAAGGGAAGGAGCGCAGCGACTGACCGGGTTTCTTAATTGTTACAATTTCACTTCTTAGCCTCTAATTGACTTAGTGTTTGCCCTACTTTTCCCCCGCGCTTCTACGAAACCACGCCTCTTAACACGTTCGCGCTTCTACTAAATCCGCCTCCTTGTGTCCAAACAAGCGCGTGCCATTTAGTAAGCGATTACTTAATGAATAAATGGTTAAAATTGGTGATCGTTAAGCCCGGTACACACGGTAAGATTTATCTTATAAGATATGTCTTGTGAGACAAATTGCATCGTGTGTACAGGGGCTTAAGACACAATTTATGACCTGAAAGATGTCTTCCAGAAATAGAACATGCTCTATTTCCATAAGACAAGATCAAAAGCACCGCCATCCAACCACATATGGTGACACTGTGGCCAAAGTGCACTGCGTTCCAGATTTGACATAAATTTCGCAGAATAGGGGCTACATGCATTGTAGATTTGTACACGCGGGTATTTTAGTTCATACATAGCAACATGGCAAGAAACTGGACGAATGATAACATTGATGCATTGCTGGGATATTATGAGGGAAAGGAAGTTTTGTGGACAGTCGCGCACAAAGAATACCACAAGAAAGATGTATGACAAGGCGCTTTCATTCGTTTACATTCTGGAAAGATCCAGTATGCACTTATTTGGAGGTCACCAGAAAATCCCATAAAATTAATCTCAGCGTGTGTACAGGCAATCTCATAAAATAAATTGTATCAGATTTGTCTTATAAGATTTGTCCTATGAGATAATCTTACCGTGTGTACCAGGCTTTAGAAATTTA
Organism: Cyrtodaria siliqua; assembly: GCA_037043455.1. NCBI lineage: Eukaryota > Metazoa > Mollusca > Bivalvia > Adapedonta > Hiatellidae > Cyrtodaria > Cyrtodaria siliqua. The sequence goes on from JAWPHD010009262.1 coordinate 63,495, forward strand.
CATGAATAAGTTCGCCACTTTTTTAAAATTCCTCACCGTCTGATTGGAAGAAAAAGTAGGGCAAACACTAAAATGTGTTCAGGCAATCAGGACGTTATCGTGCAGTTCAACCGTATCTCCAATCAAGCGTGAAATACACACACATTGACATTTTCTTAGATGGGTACTTAGGAGTTTTGACTAGTTTATACTGAACATGTGACAAACAAGAGATATACTCGGTTTATTCAGTGTTTCATAAGTGTTGGTTTAAAGTGCAATATATAAGGTGCGTCGGCTTAAAAGGACACATGGCAATCTTTAAGTTTTAAAACCTCAAGGCGTCTCTCTAGTTTTTCTGCATAACTTGCATTTGTTCAATCATTAATTTTAATTATAAGAATAGTACTAAGCAATTTGTTTTTGTGTAAACCTGTATTGCACCCGCGTTGCCAGTTCGAAACAGTGTTGTTATGTGGTATTGTTCATGCCATGTTATGCTTGCAAAGCGTGAGGTATGTAACTATACACTTTGAGAGATGATTGCATGCGAGTGTGAGTAAAGCATGGTTTGCATGTGGCATGGAATAAGTGGTGCATTAACATCCAGGGCGGGAAACATTGGCATTTAAACGGGTATTCCCTCCGTCGTATTGCATTTTATTGCATCTCGCACAAAATCCTAGGATTTGCAAATAGTTCTTTAACTAGTAACAAACATAATAAGTAAATTAATAATATTTTTAAACTGTTTTTATACTGAGGGCGTGCATCGAAATTGTTTGATATTTTATCTACAGTAAAATGGACATACATGTATGAATAAAAAAGTCCGTTTTCAAATAAAAGGTTTTAACAAACCACTCATTAGCCATTATGCGTCGAGCGAGCGAGAATTTTTTTTATACTGATGGCGTGCAACGAAATTGATATGTTATCTACAGTAACATGGACATACATGTATGAAAGTCGATAAGATAGTATGGAACCCTGCAGAGACTGAGAGTTTCTTAAACCTACTTAACTCAAAAAAACATGATTTCTATAATATATCGGCGAAACTTGCATCCGGTGAATGCGATATAAATAGGAGTATCGATTCTCTTTCCGACATAGTGTATAATGTATCTTTTCAATGTTTTGGTAAATCATACTCACCAAAACCACATACTAAAAACAAGAAAACGCCGTGGTTCGACGCAAATTGCCGTAAAGCTAAATCGGAATTTCTTAAATGTAAACGAGATCTTGCAGAGCATGTCTCCGAGGATAATAAAAGGTTATTTCTATCAAGTCGGAGTAAATTTGCATATACAAAACGTAATGCTAAACGTGTTTTTGATATGAAAGAGAAATGTAACTTAAGTAAAAAATCACCAAGAAAATTCTGGAAATACATTAAAAAGTTCACTAACAAGAAAAACAATAATCAAAACGATATAAGTATGAGCGATTTTGTTAACCATTTTTCGTCAATTTCTAATACACCTCATGATCACTTAAACGTAGAGGATCATAGCCGGACCCCGGATGAGACAGTACGCATTGAAATGCTTGATGCTCAGTTCAGTATCGAAGAAATACGCAAAACGATTTCTTCATTGAATAGAAATAAAAGCGCCGATTATTATAACAATGTAGCTGATTTCTTTATTGAAGCGAACGATTTTATAAGTCCTTATTTGTGTACAATGTTTAATATTATCTATGACTCTGGAATTTATCCCAGGCTTGGTGTAACGGTGTAATTGTCTCTATTCATAAAAAAAGGTGACATTGGTAATCCTTCTAACTATCGAGGAATAACATTGCTAAGATATTTTCCCTAACGTTAAGAAACCGAATAAATAAGTGGTGTGAAACAGAACATGTTTTTAATGACGCACAATTTGGTTTTCGTGACAAGCGCTCTACCACTGACGCAGTATTTATTTTGCATTCTGTTATACAAAAGGTATTATCGGCTAATTCTAAATTATGGTGTTTATTTATTGATTATGAAAAAGCATTTGATATTGTTATAAGAGATGCTCTGTGGGTGAAATTACTTCAATCTGGTATTAGCTGCTAAATGGTACCTATGATACAGGCTATATATAACAATGTGAAATCATGTGTTAAACTTTCATCGAATATGGATATATCAGAGTTCTTCGACGTCACGTTGGGCTTGAAGCAAGGAGAGCCACTGTCGCCCATTTTGTTCATTTTGTTTATTAATGATATTGTCGCTAATATTAATTTTGATACTTTGACTGATAAAGACCTAAATATGCTGACAAGGTATCTGATCCTTTTTGCCGATGATATTGTGTCATTTACAACGGACCCATATAGCCTACAGTCTCAGATAGATAGTATTTACCAATACTCACATAAGTGGGGTTTAAAAATAAATATAAATAAAACTAAAGTATGTATTTTCGAAAAAAGGAAAACAAATCATAATGTGGAGTTTTTAATAAATGGCGAAAAAGTTGAAATCGTAGATAGTTTTACGTATTTAGGCATTACATTTACTCCTACCGGTAACCTGTCAAACGCTGTTAAAACTTTATCCGATCAAGACCTAAGGGCATATCATAATTTGCTATCTGTGTTCGATAGAATACCGTTAGATGAGCTAGATGCACCAATAACTGTGCGTGAAATAGAATTTATTATACACAATTTGAAAAACAAAACAAATCATTTGCAGGTGATCAACTGCTTAGCGAATATTTTATAGAAGCTTCAGATATTCTATTGTCACATCTAGTAAATATTTTCATAGAGCGTTATTATTCATGAATATAGAAATTCAGATAACTATTACTGTGTATGGAAACCATTAGAACGCTCTATTACTGTGATGGAGTTTGACCTATTTCGAGATTCCATATACTGCATATAGTGCACAGTGAAGCGTGAATTTGCTGTACCCCTCGTGTATGGAGATGGTTAATTGCGAATTCCATTTTCTGTATATGTTTTTGAATCGATGTGAAATACATTTTGTTCTAATAAAATTCCAAGGAAGATGTATATAGATGTATATGGTTTTTATAGTGAGTATAAAGTTGATTAAGACCTCACTGTCCAGATCGCCAATACTCGGGAGGCGTTTCATGAAAGTAATGTGTTACTGGAACAGCCTGACGTCATAGCAATCCATTTCCGTTTTGATCCGGCCATTCCTCCATTTTGTTTTCTTTTGTGCAGCAAGAGTGCTCCAGTTAGGACGAAACAATTTATCGTAAGTAGAATATGTGCAAGTTTACACTCTCCACTGTCATACGTGTCAATAAAGTTAGCACACATTTTCAGTTTATGAATGTTTTGTGTTGTCACGGATTGATCTACATGAAATTAGTCTTGATCATGTTCGACGCCTGATAATTGTGTAAACAAGCAAGCGTCGCAGATGATCTAGACTACGTATTTGTTATTCATTCTGCATGTTTAAAAAATCGAGTGAACAATTGCAAGGTTGTGTGAGCATAAACATCCCCTGACGATTCTAGTCGTCGTTTGCATATTTGGTAATCTGTAGTATCTAAACTAAAAGAAGAATACCTAGACGGAGACGTGAGAACCATGGCTGTTGTGGTAGTCAGTGTCATTCAGACCCTGTGTATACCGAATGTGTCTAGGATATTTGTGTATGACTCATGTTTCAGGAGACTTCCAGACATATTTATCTTGTGTTCTTTTGTTGCCATATAATTTTGGAAACTTAACCCTGCGGTCGCCAAGTGTTAAACATACTTGACTCGAGTCCCAGAAATCACGTGTATGATTTCCAGTGGGGTCACATCCCAGATTTTTCAAACAAACTCCCGCAGTATCTTACTTGGGCATGGCACTGTGAATATAGGTCATCCTTCGGAGGGATGTAAAGTAGTCTGTCCAGTGTACAGGGAGAACTATACCCTGTGCAATATCTCTCTGAACTTCTGTGTTAAGCAGTGATAAAAAACCAGGGCCCTATATGAATTATATAGAGATTATTTAACTGCTGGGATCGATTATAGGGAAATCCTTCACAAGAGGTAGGCGTGTAGTTTTTTTCACGAACGAGCGCATGCGAGTAAGTAAAAAAACCAAAGCACGTCTACCATCAAGTAAAGGATTACCCATAGTCGATCTCAGCAGTTAAATAATCTATTTATTACATTTTAAATTACGTTTTTGCAAACAAATATTCGCTTTATTGAACGTTGTCGGCGGATGATGTTGACGTCAGCAACACTTTATTGACGTCACGACTCAACGTCGCAACGTTAGTTATTATTGTGTTCTGAGTTAGTTATTAATATTTAGCGATAATGAATATTCTTGCACTGAGTTCAAACACCTGCGCCTCTTTTAGCCATGTTGACGTACAGATAAAGTTGAGTGCTTCGGTGATGCCGAATAATTAAAAATAGTCTGAATACAACATTTTTGTTCCTGAAGGATTTACTTTCGAGTGAAAAAAATAAACTTGATAACCAGTCACATTTAGCCAATCTCAATGGCTCGCTTATTTGAGAATTGACTGGAAAAGGCGATGCATTCCGTTTGATATTGGCCATCTTCACGGTAATGGATAAAATATGATATGCTGACAAAAACGGTTATTTTGCGTAATTAATTTGTTAAACATAATTGGTACGCACCAATAAAGAAATTTAATTGTGTATTTAGCCTAATTTAGCGAGTTTTAACTGGGAATTTACGCAAATACCTTGCTTATCTGTAGCTCTGTTCTGTGACGTTTTATGTCATAGAACTATACCAAGCCTAGTTGCACTGCCATTGTTGTGTACTGGTTAATGAAATTGAGTTCTTTAAAGTTTTAATACACAAACTTTGTCACATTTCTGTGTCTTGATACAATGGCAGGGATGATTAGTGCTATGTGTAGTTGTGCATGTCATTGATGTGTTCCAGTTCAATGACTTTTGGCAGTGTTAAGCCCCATTAAAGGACATAATATCATGCTTCCCATACCGGGAAAAGGTTCAGAATTTTTTTAAAAATTGTATTTAATTTATTGTTATTTTAATTTTTAAAAATTGTAAAGACTGAAATTTAAAAAAGGACAGAATGAATGCATGCATATATCATAAGAAAATACAAAAATGCAGACTCTTGTCACCATTTAGTATTTTCATTAAATGCATTTCAGTATGCTAACATGCAGAGAAATAAAATAAATAGCAATATATTTAAAAAATGTAAGGCTAAACTGAGGCATATACAAGTTCAACTAACACGAGTTCCAAAGAATCTAGAAAGATCGCGCTGCAAATTCAGAAATGCTACATACACCAATATTTTGAGTAATCGCACCTTTTGTATTGTTTCATGTTGATTGAACAATCAACCATAAAATGAACCCAATTCAGAAACAGCCGATTAAACACCGGTTCACACTTGCCATTGTTCCAGTTTACGCTACCGTGTGTACAACTAATTAGTAGGCACTTAAAGGGACACATGACAATCTTGCAGTATTTGAAATGGGTGTCACAATTTATATATCCAGTATCATTTTTACTGTTACCCTGGTTACATTTAAATAAATAAAATTTTAAGTATTCCTATTTCGTCTTATTATACTATAAGTTTTAATATATTACTGGTGCAATAATATAAAAAAAAAAAATAATAGAAAAAAACAAATGGCTTAATACAATTCTTATAATTAACATTAATGATTGAACAAATGTAATTTATGTAGAAAAACTAACGGGATGCTGCTAGTTTTTGAAAACTCAAGATTGCCATGTGTTCCTTTAACACTTATCAGTGATCGTAAAGTTTAAAAACACAGAGGCTGAGTATCTCTGGCTAATTCGTAAGCAAACATTTTCAAATTTTCTGTTTTGATCAGCCATTTTGGCCGCTAGAGGGCGCCACATTATTTGATGTTTTACCTGGCTCGATCACGCAGTTAAATCTGTGAATAATGTCACAACTTTATATGACAGATAATGTTGAGCGCGGGGACACAAACCAGTTGATTGACAGCAAGAGGCGTAACAGTGGGCGGAGTCTTATCGCACCGACAATTTGACAGTGGTTTTCAATAAACGCTGACATAATTAGTTTATCGATCTAAATTGATTGTCACTAATTAGCTAAAACACTCAGCAGGATAGTGGCCTATAAACAGTGAAAGACTTTGTAAATTAGAATTCGGGATTTTCCGAGATCTTTTAGACAAAATCGGTCGGAAATTTGGATTCGCCAGACCGCCGATGTCTGGCGAATTTGGTGTGTATTTCTTACGGTTTTCATTCGCCAGTTCAGGTTACTTTTCGCCTATGGCGATTTGGCGAATGGCCTAGTAAGCCCATAAAAATTAACCATTGGTATTCGTGAACAATCGTAAAGATGTGTTAATGCTCTGATCAATGAAATGTGAACCCCAAATTGTACTTTTGTTTTTGATCGCTGTCGTACAAATTCGTTACCTCACCGGTTGTCTCATAAAATATGTTACAATTTTAGCCGAGTATTTTCAAATAAAACTCAAAATGCTCCGTCGTATATGCAAGCGTCTAATAATTTGAATCGATAAAGCATGTCGTCTGAGAACAAGTTAAATGTCAACACTAAATTTCCTTCATAGGAGGGAGAACAGCCTAAAAAACAGCGGGTTAAAGTCAATACTTGTCAAAAAAAAATAAACTAACATCTTGTGTGGTGTCACATATTAGTACTGTGAACAATTTAACGTTTTTGCAACAACGGTGTCGGACAAACACTGGTATAAATTGTCCTTGAAAGCAGTGGGAAAACCTGAAAAAAAATCTCTTTGGATAGTTTTGTTCTCAAAAAACTGTGGGAACCCTGTAATACACTAACTTTGTACAGACTAGTTCTCCTGCTACTGTGGCTGGCATTCAACAAATAGTGACCTATATCATTGCCATGTGCCGGTTGAATGAATGTTGAAAATGTGTTACGGTCCCCTGCACATTTAGCCAGTAGAGCATCCACACTGAGACTCTTTCACCTCTTGTCTGCACCGTATTTTCAATACTATAACACTTAGAGATACCAAACTTGGTATGTGGATACATCTTGGGATAGCTGTGTGTCGCATACCAAAATAAGGCCACTGTGACCTTGACCTGTGACCTTTGTCATAGAAAATGCTTGTCCAGAACATATTTTCAATACTATAACACTAAGTCTTAGAGATAGCAAACTTGGTATTTAGATACATCTTGGGATAGCGCTGTGTTGCGTACCAGAATAAGGTAATTGTGACCTTGACCTGTTACCTCTGTCATAGAAAATGCTTGTCCGGACCATATTTTCAATACAATAACACTTAGAAATACCAAACTTGGTATGTTGATACATCTTGGGATAGCGGTGTGTCGCATACCAAAATAAGGTCACTGTGACCTCTGTCATACCCCAAACATTGTGAGAAGCATCAGTATGAAGTGGAACTGCGCATATACATGAAGTCATGGGGTATGCGTTTGCAAGGGTATTAATAACCTGTGATACTTATGGCTCCCCCACACAAAGTGTGGAGGGGAGCCATATTGATTTTGTGCTGACTGTGTCACAAACGATGTCCGATCAATAACTAGAGAATGGTTGCACCTAGGGTCCTCAAACTTAGAAGGATGGTTGATCATGACCATTAGATGACCCCTATTGATTTTGGGGTCACTAGGTCAAAGGTCAAGGTCGCGGTGACATTGACTATCAAAACGATTCCGATCAATAACTAGAGAATGGTTGGACCTAGGGTCTTCAAACTTGGAAGGATGGTTGGTCATGACCAGTAGATAACCCCTATTGATTTTGGGGTCACTAGGTCAAAGGTCAAGGTCGCGATGACATTGGCTATCTTAATGATATCCGATCAATAACTACACAATAGTTGGACCTAGGGTCCTCAAACTTGGAGGGATGGTTGGTCATGACCAGTAGATGACCCGTATTGATTTTGGGGTCACTAGGTCAAAGGTCAAGGTCACGGTGACAGACTATCAAAACGATATCCGATCAATAACTACACAATGGTTAGATCTATTGATTTTGGGGTCACTAGGTAAAGGTCAAGATCGTGGTGACATTGACTATAAAATCGATGTTCACTAGGTCAAAGGTCAAGGTCGCGGTGACATTGACTATCAAACGATGTCTGATCAATAACTAGAGAATGGTTGGACCTAGGGTTCTCAAACTTGTAAGGATGGTTGGTCATGACCAGCATATGACCCCTATTGATTTTGGGGTCACTAGGTCAAAGGTCAACGATGTCCAATCAATAACTAGAGAATGGTTGGAACTAGGGTCCTCAAACTTGGAAGGATGGTTGGTCATGACCAGAACATGACCCCTATTGATATCAAAAGATCCCCGATCAATAACAAAACAATGTCCAATCAATAACTAGAGAATGGTTGGACCTAGGGTCCTCAAACTCTGAAGGATGGTTGACCAGTAAATGTCACTGATACAGATAGTAGATACAGTCACAGGGATATTGAATATCAAAACGATCTCAGATCAATGAAAACGGTGGACCTAGAGTCGTCAATTATGTCAGTTCGGGCGAGTGGGGGAGCCATACGTTTTTGTCCCATGGACAATAACAATTTCTAGTTTTAGTTTGACATTCTTTTGATCTACATCATTATTAATTTCGCTTAGTTTTGTACACTCTTTTTGTGATGTCTGGGCGATCTCTGTAGTGTAAGGAAACACGCTTTTCTTTCGAGAAAAGAGATTCAAGTTCAAGTCTTGGCAGGGACCTGACACACTGAGTTGTACATACAAATATTTTTTCCCACATCAGTAATGTTGTTTTTGCACAGCATGAACTTAAAAATATGTACATTTGATAGTCATTCATCATATTATTACCGCATGTAAATTGTAATTATTCATACATATTCAGAGTGTGTTTTTATATAATTGTGCTTTAAAAATATTATTTATAGTCAAAAGAATACATATAGCCGGAATACATATTTATAGCCGAAATCACCTATAGCGAATTGTCGGTTTTAATGAAGGTCCTTTTTGTCCAGCTCCTCCAGTCTTTGCTTTATATAAAAATAGCAAATATAGCACTTCCTTGGTTATAGCAAAGCACTTAAATTGGACGTTTAGTTTCAAATAAAAAACTTTTTATCTTTATTTTGCTTTTCCATTTTGTTTCATGCCATTGCTACACCAAATAGAACTCGCTATTAATTTTACACAAACAAACCACACATGATGCTCTAATTCCAATGCAATGAATTAAAACAAATATATTCTACAATTTTCATTCTTATTGCCGCTCGTCGTCATAGTATATATTGTATACTATGACTTTTCTTGTTAATGGTATTTTACATACTGGACTTTTCCCAGAGCAATGGATGGAAGGTATTTTAGTCCCGCTATTTAAGAAAAATGACCCAAATAACGTTAACAATTATAGAGGTATTACCCTTGTTAGCTGTTTCTCAAAAATATTTACTGGTATTTTAAATAAAAGGGTGTCGGACTGGGCCGAAGGAAATAATGTTATAAGCGATGCTCAATTTTGTTTTAAAAAACATCGCTCTACTACTGATGCAATATTTGTGCTTAATGCCATTGTTAGTAAAATCCTTAATGAAAATGGTCGCCTAGCGTGTGCATTCATAGATTTTAAAAAGGCATTTGATAGTATTTATCGCAACGGGCTCTGGTATAAACTGTATAATTTAGGTTTAAGGGGTAAACTTCTACGAGTAATTCGTGATATGTATTCTAAAGTTAAAGCCCGCGTGAGAGGCTGTAAAACATATTCAGACTATTTTGAGTGCTCGGTTGGCTTAAAACAAGGGGAGGTAATGTCTCCGATATTATTTTCACTATTTCTAGAAGATATAGAACTATATTTTTAATGAATGATGGTAATTCTGGTATAAATCTTGATGATATTTCTTTTATTCTTATGCTATTTGCCGATGACATGGTGATAGTAGGTAAATCATCCAATGACCTCCAAAAAAGTTTAGATCTTCTACATTCTTATTGCAGTAATTGGGGACTACAAGTAAATCCCGATAAAAGTAAAATTGTTGTTTTTAGAAAACGAGGTCCAATAAAAAATGACGAGAAATGGACTTACGATAATATACCAATGGAAACGGTAGACAATTTCAATTATCATGGTACTGTCTTTAATTATACAGGTAATTTTAATTTAAAACCAAGAAAAAATAGCTGGTAAAGGTTTAAAAGCACTAAATACTTTACTTGTTAATATACGTAAGTATTCACTGAAACCTAGTACAATATGTCAGCTATTTGATGCCTTCGTTAGCTCTATATTAAATTCTGCTTGTGAAATATGGGGATTTAGTAAAAGTAAAGAAATTGAAAGAATTCATCTAAAGTTCCTTAAATCTATGTTGCATGTAAAACAGTCTACTTGTAATGCTGCTAAATATGGTGAGTTATGTAGATATCCTATGTATGTTAATAGATATGTCCGTATTGTTAAGTATTGGTGCAAAATTGTTAGATCTGACAATATCATTTTACAACATTTGTACAAGTCATTAACATTCGACTGTCATAGGGGTAAAACTAATTGGGTTTCTCGTGTCAAAACATTGTTAAATGATACCGGTTTTTCTGATGTATGGAACAACCCAGATGGTGGTAATTTCCTTACTTTTCATCTTTTGTTCAAGCAAAGAATAATCGATCAATTTTTTCAATCATGGTATACTACTGTTAATAACAGTCGATCTTTGTGTACATACAGACTATTTAAGACCACTTTCAATTATGAGTATTATCTCGATAAAATACCACAGAAATTTCGTATTGCACTTACTAAGGTAAGACTGTCTTCGCATCAACTGCGGATTGAAACATGTCGTTATGGTGTTAACAGAATCGACCATGATCAACGCTACTGTTTAATATGCAATTCTGGTGATCTAGAAGACGAATACCACTTTATTTGTATATGTCTAGCATACACTGAGGGGAGACTCCTTAGTTTCGAATGAATGTCCATGGGGAATTTCTTATAAAATAGAAATCTATGAGATTAAAAGCCATGTACAGGCTAGACAATAAAAAAGAAATCCACAAATGCGGTGTTTTTGACTTAGTATGACATAATAGTTAATTTTGATATAAATAAACTTTTTGTACTATGACCCATATGTAGCCTGTAAACAGAAAATTGTAACTGGTGGCTATGTTGTAAATGATAGCTTTTTTTTACCACTTCCTGCAATTCTTGAGTCGACATCAGATTACGGAAAAAAAAGCCGGTTAAGGTATGTAGAAATAGCATTTTTATGACAATTTGGAGTGTTTGTCATTCAATTATGGATGTGCTATATCTCAAATAAGGGACAGGTATATGCTGTCGTTTGTCTATAAATGTCATGTTTTCACTTTTTTCAGTGCTGAGTGGGTGGGGTAAATGAAGTTGTATTTGTAGGTAGAGAAACCGATTTTGATGCTTTCTAGCATGTATTTGCTATATTTTGAGAGGAAATTTTATAATCTTTCAGGAACAATGCATGTTTGTTATTTTTAAAAAATAGAATTCAAGTTATTTAGCGTAATTAGCGTACATGTCTGAAACTAGTCTGAATTTCAAAGAAAACTGTAGATTCCGACCTGACATTCGAAAACAATATATTAAATCACGTTACTTTGTTAGACCAAGCGTTTATAAATTTATTGAGCTAATGCAGTCTGTTAGTTTTTCTGTTATCTCAAAACTTTGTAAATTTGTATATCAAGCGACAATTATTCGACAAAACATAGTTAATCGTCATGAAAATGTACTGTAAATCTCACCTAAAGTAAATACTACACCATCTTTTGCACATCTATATGCTTTAACGTTCTTCATGATATGTATATATGTATATATGTACATACATACACATTGCATTGTTCTGTTATTTTTTTCAATGTGCTTAGTACAACCTCACGTACAATATATGTTTGTATATCTTTTCCGTATAAATCATGTTTTGCTCATTGCCTTCATGTATATGCACATACTTATCATGACTGACTGTTGTATATAATATTATTCATTGTATCACGTAACAAGAAACATTATAATGTTTACGTTACTTAATAAAGAATCTTGAATCTTGAAAATCTTGTAAAAACCAAATTGTCCTTATTCGATTCAATGGTTGTACCAATTATATTGTATGGATCTGAAGTGTGGGGCGTGTATAATTATAAAGAAGTGGATAAACTGCATATCAAATTTTGCAAGCATGTTATCGGAGTACGTCAACAGACATCCACTTATGGTGTCTATGGTGAATTAGGGCGATTTCCATTAACTGTTATAAGAAAAGAAAGATCGTTAACATTTTGGTTAAAATTAATGAGTGATGTTAATTCACCTGTATACAGTATATATATTGAACAATGTAATAGCATAAACGGAAGCTGTTGGGCTAATCATATTAGAACTATTATTGACAATCTTGGTTATACGAATTTAGCAAACGATTTTAGGATCAATACCAATTATTTACCTTTACCTGGGCTGATAATTAAAGGGACTGGTCTCGGACAGAAGTGTTCCAAACACTTGCCGTCGACTCATTCGGAACACTTCGGTCATGTACGTTCACTTTAGTCGCCATGTTTTAGGACGTAGAATGTGATTTCGCTCCGTGATTTATCGTGTTTTATGGTTGAAAACATTACAAACAACACAGTTGCTGCAAAACAATTGTAATTGTAAGTATCCTTTCCACGATTTGCGTGGATTGTTCGTGTTTTAGCAGGTTTTTTTTAGTGTTTTGTTCTCAAACCAGGAAGCGTGAAATTGCTATAAAAAAAAGATGGCCGACCATCGTGCAGTTTTTGGTTTGTTTGTTTTGTACGCCTTTCACCCTTTAAATATATTTGTCGATCTCTGTTTATTATACAAAATATATGCACTTTGTTTTTGGTGTAGTTATTAATTTGGTTATGACTTTGATTTCAACAAAATTTATTTTTTTAACTTGGACATTTCGAACGTGTTTTTTTTCTTGTGAATTAGCATGTATAATTTATGGAAGGTTAAACTTATTTTTCCTCAATTAAACCGTTCCTGTTGACGATTGAAAGTAATAACATACATATTGAAATTGCGTTTATGGTAGTTTTTAAGTGGGTTATGATTTTGATTTTATTAAAAAAAAAAAAGTTAACTTCGCCATTTTGTTAAATAAAGAAAAATTTCTATGATCAGCATGTATATTTTATGGAAGAATAAACTTTTCTTTTATTACTTACACAGTACATGTTTATGATTGCAAGTTATAACAGACATATTGGAATTGTGTATAGGGTAATTTTCAAGTGGTTTTGACTTTGATTTTAACAAAACGAATTTGTTTAACTTGGCTATTTTAAAACAAGTATATTCTCCATGTTCAACATGTATATTTTATAGAAGGGTAAAATAAATTCTCACTTAAACAGTGCCTACATTTAGAATGAAAATGTAACAAATTGATTGTATGTGATCATTATTGCCAGTTAATTGCGGAAAGATGATACTTAAGGAATGCTGCAATGAATTGGGTGACATCCTTTCAGCTATATTTAATAGATCACTACAAACCGGACAAGTCCCTGACGACTGGCGCAAAGCCAATGTGGCTCCAATCTATAAGAAGGGGGAAAAGTATGACCCCTCTAATTATAGGCCGGTCTCACTAACATGCATATGCTGTAAGGTTCTAGAACATATCCTAGTTAGTAATATTATGAAGCATCTACACACAAACGACATACTTGTTGATTCGCAGCACGGTTTCAGAAGCAGACGTTCTTGTGAAACTCAGTTAGTTCAATTTATTCATGACATAGCGCTAAATCTAGACAGAGGTTACAATAAGAAGCACAAACAGACAGACGTTATTGTGATGGACTTTGCCAAAGCCTTCGACAAAGTCCCTCACAAGCGACTACTATACAAACTAAACCACTACGGTGTAAGAGGGACAACCAACCGTTGGATCGCCTCATGGTTATCAGACAGGACACAAGAAGTAGTACTCCACGGAACGCACTCCGATCCAGCTCCAGTTATATCCGGTGTCCCCCAAGGCTCCTGCCTGGGTCCCATTCTTTTCTTAGTGTTCATTAACGACCTCCCTGATGGTATATCGTCAAATGTTGGGCTTTTTGCAGATGACTGTGTCCTCTACAAAAATATATATTCCCATCAGGACCACATTGAACTACAGACCGACCTACAGAAACTTGGTACATGGGAGCAACAGTGGCTCATGAAGTTCAATGTGTCCAAATGTCCCTCAATGAGAATAACACGACACCGACCAGACAAGCAATTTAATTACCGTTACATCTTACATGGACAGACGCTTGACGAGGTGAAAGCAACAAAGTACCTGGGGGTTACAATCACTGATACACTAGACTGGACGCCGCACATCCAAACTATAACCAACAAGTCAACAAAAAACTCTTGGCTTTCTACGCCGAAATCTGTCACTCGCCCCCAGGGAAACTAAGGTAAATGCTTACCAGACTTTAGTTCGTCCTCAACTTGAATATGCCTCCACAATTTGGAATCCCCATACCCAGGTTAACAAACATAAAATTGAGATGTTACAAAGAACAGCAGCTAGATGGACATGTAGGAGATGGCATAATACCAGTCATGTTGGGGACATGCTTGACGATTTACAGTGGTCAACCCTAGAGCAAAGACGTACCAACTCATGTTTAACATTCTTTTGCAAAATACATAATGGACTAGTTGACATTGACAGAGACCGTTATCTTATGACTAATAAAGCGACTAGATACTCAAAAAGAACATCCCATCTACAACAATACGATCGACTGACTGCCTCAACTGATCTTTTAAAGTTTTCATTATTTCCAAGAGTAATACCACTTTGGAATGCTCTTCCAGAATCTACTGTTTCCATGACTACAGTAGATTCTTTTAAGTCTAAACTTAATTAGACTAATAAAATGAGAGTTGACTATACACACAACTCTCGCATCATATTTGTAATTAGTTTTAATGTTAAGGTCAGTAGTCATTTGTTTTTAATTCTACAATTCATCTTTAGACACTGTACTTAACTTTTAATAAATATACAGTTTCTGGTTGCATTTATGCCACCACCCTGTCGTGATGATCAGAATTGATCGGTGACAGTAAAGGAAGAAAGAAAGAAAGAAAGTTTGGTTCTCATTGATGGTTCACATGATTTATATCTGAGGCCTTCCTACACCAATATGTTAAACTGACCGCCATGTCGCCTCATACGTATTTAACATCAAGAATGTGAGAATGACTTTTGTATGAAAACAACATGCAATAATTTGTTTTAATAAAGCTCAGGGCATGTGTGTGTAGATTATACAAAAAAATATTTTCATTACAGAATCAACAGAAGACGATGCAGGCCAGTATTTTTCGTCCATGTTCACAGGAGCAAGTTTCTTAGAGAATGCAGATCATTCGACTTCAGCTCCTAATTCAACTGAAAAGACCGATAGTGATGGGTTAACTGCCGATGAGTTTTGTGTTATTTTAGACAGACCATATCAATATTACGAATATTGCAACATCGACCCTGGGCTGATAATTAAAGGAATACTATTTGCTGTGTTACAAGTTGTTTTAGTCTCGAAAAACTGTTTTTTCCCGAAAGGAAAGATCTTACGTAGCCATGTACCATTCGATTAACAGCAGCATATTGTACATACAATATATAGCGGAAATTCTCGTGTGGCGTTTCTTTTTCCTCTCAGTATATTTCAAGGTGTAATTCAGTGGCAAAACTACAAACCAATTAAACACAAAACATGTTCTATGGCTCCTTACAATTATGTAGGTTAAAAACTCGAATCTGCTTTACATTGTCCGGACTAGTAAAAACATAATAATTTGCAAAAACAGTTGTGTACGTACCTCGCACGTACTGCTTTCCGTGTTTTGATTTAGATGTCCCCTTATTCCAGAAATTGACGCATAACTTTTGTCGCATTCATCGCACATATAAGTTTTTTGGTTTAGGTGGTTTTGAAGCACCTTTAAGCAAAGTGGGTTGTTTTACAGAACATGAACTGACAATTGCCACATCATCGTCCGACATTTGAAATGCACTCGCGGTAAACTCGCCTAACAACATATCCAGATCTAGATCATCAAAATTAACAAAATCGCTTTTCCCGTATGCCATATTTGAATGCGAACACACATGTGAACGAGCAACTTTGAAATGAGAGCATTTTACAATAATTGCATTTCGATTTTGTCAACAATTTTAGCTGATTAAAAGACTAAATCAGCCGACTTTAAAACCGAGAAGAAAACAAACAAACATTAATAATGTGTTGTTAGAATTATCATTAATTACCACGTTTGCCGGTCTTACTTCTTTTATTGATAAATGTGTGTTTGTTAATTACTCGATCGATTGTTATGCCAATAGAATACATTAATCACAATATTCTTAATTGTTCACACAATGCAATCGAGGTTTTAACAGTTGTTGTTAACAAACATCTATAGAAAAAATAGAAAGATAATTTAATTTTGCTCTCTTTAATCATTTAAATATACTGTATTGTTATCCCCATAAACATTATTTAGACAACAAATGAAACGCCTGTTGATTGCGGCAACGCTTTTATTTTTGTTTACCGACTCGAGATCTCCTCATTTTTACCTTTGAAGAAATTGTTCGAAATAACAAATCAATAGAAATGTTATTTATTTGGCTTTCTAACCATGCATCTTATTTAAATATGTATTAAATAATAAACTTTAAGAAAAGAAAAAATGCGATATATTTCAGTTCCATTTCGAGATTTTGCCTATTTATTTAACCGTTATTTGGAATAAAATTACACTATTTGAAAGGTTATTTATTTGGCTTTCTAATCATGCATCTTATTTAAATATGTATTAAACAATAAATGTTTGATGACCAAACCAATAAACACACGGTGATGTGCGAAAACACTTTAAGAAAAGAAAAAATGCGATATATTTCAGTTCCAACTCGAGATTTTGCCTATTTATTTAACCGTTATTTGGAATAAAATTACACCATTAAAAAGGTTATTTATTTGGCTTTCTAACCATGCATCTTATTTAAATATGTATTAAACAATAAATGTTTGATGACCAAACCAATAAACACAAGGTGATGTGCGAAAAAAACACTTTAAGAAACGAAGAAATGCGATATATTTCAGTTCCAACTCGAGATTTTGCCTATTTATTTAACCGTTATTTGGAATAAAATTACACCATTAAAAAGGTTATTTATTTGGCTTTCTAACCATGCATCTTATTTAAATATGTATTAAACAATAAATGTTTGATGACAAAACCAATAAACACACAGTGATGTACGAAAACACTTTAAGAAAAGAAGAAATGCGATATATTTCCGTTCCAACTCGAGATTTTGCCTATTTATTTAACCGTTATTTTGAATAAAATTACACAATAAGAAAGATTTTTTATTTGGCTTTCTGGCAATATAAAATATATAATAATTTAGTAAAACATGGATACATCATGTCCGTTTGCAATGTAGATGGGTGTACCGTACATTAAGGCCTCTCGCATACCGCCAAGATAAGCCACGATAAGCGTAGTAAAAAAAATCGATAAATGTTGCGTATAATCGATAAACTTACCTTGACGACAAGTGTTTTCAGTTGGAAACAGCTTTTGTTCTGTCGTGTCATATCCCTGTCATATCATAAAGCCCTGTCATATAAAGCCCTGCCTTTACTTAAAAGGCGATTGCGAGACCAGTTTGTTCAAGAATGGAGTATGAGTATACATAATTCGCCCAAACTTGATTATTATGTAAAATTTAAAAACATATTTTGCTATGAAGATTATATTGACAAACTTAAAAGTGATTCTCTACGAAAACATGTTACGTGTTTAAGATTAAGTTCACATTCTCTTGAAATTGAGACCGGGCGATATAATGGTATTGATCGTGCTAATAGATTATGTAAACTTTGTAATCAGAATGTTATTGAGTCAGAATATCATTTCTTGCTGCGTTGTACTAAATACAACGATATTCGTACTAAATACTTAGGCCGCATAGCTTGGCCTACACTCAATAAATTTATATATATCATGTCGTCTAAAAATGGAAAAATGTTGTTAAAATATCATGTCGTCTAAAAATGGAAAAATGTTGTTAAAAATTTCAAAATTTATCAAGAAGCTCTTGTAATAAGAAAAATATGATTGTTTCGCAAGAATAATATACATGTAATGTATTGTTAAATGTGTAATTATGTTATATATGTTTATTACAATATGTGTTGTCTTTGCCATATTTCTTTGTAAAACTTTGTAAATGGCCAAAGGGAAAATTTGCCGATTGCTGAATAAACTTGAAACTATGAAAAAAAAGTCCGTTTACAAATAAAAGGATTTAACAATGTGTTAATTAAACCACTCATTAGCCATTATGCGTCGAGCGAGCGAAGCGAGCGTGAACATTTTTTATACTGAGTGCGTGCATCGAAATTGTTTGATATTTTATCTACAGTAACGTGGACATACATGTATGAATAAAAAAGTCCGTTTACAAATAAAAGGATTTAACAATGTGTTAATTAACCCACTCATTAGCCATTATGCGTCGAACGAGCGAGAAAATTTTTTATACTGAGGGTGTGCAACGAAATTGTTTGATGTTATATCTACAGTAACATAGACATACATGTATGATCCGGAAATTTTAGGGGGGAGCGCACCCGTGTATGATCCGGAAATTTAAGGGGGGCGCGCGCCGGGTGCGCCCCCCCCCCCCCCCCCCCCTGGATCCGCTAGTGAACGTCATGATGTAAAATTGCGCGAACGTCTCAATGACGTTAATGCTCCATTAATATGGGTTAAATATCGGTGTTTGCCCTTAAAAAAATGGTGCTCGATACAATAAATCAGTTATTGGGGTTGTTACTGACCCCCTACAGAAATATGTGGGGTCAGTAAGATGTATAAGGGGCGAGGCAATATGAGTTTGTTACTGACCCCCTACATATATATGTGGGGTCAGTCAGATATATAGGGGGACTATTGCCTCGCCCCCTATACATTTTACTGACCCCACATAGTTCTGTAGGGGGTCAGTAACTAACCCAATAATTAATAATGCCCAGTAATATATTAAAACGTATAGTATAATAAGACGAAATAGTGAATACTTAACATTTGTTTCATTTAAATGAAACCGGGATAAAAGTAAAAATGATACTGCATATATAAATCGAGACCCATTTCAAACGCTTCATGACTGCCGTATGCCCCTTTAAAAAGTATGCTGATGGGGCTCACAAGATCCCAAAATGGCTAGTACGTAATAACCCTACCGATCCGACGTCGAGGCTATTTTTACAGCCGCCAAACAGCTCTAAACGAATGCGAATGTCAATAAATACTGGAAATGGGATTCCTCGGAAGCAACTATACAACTGCCTTTGTTACATGAATAAGTAAAAAGGAACCAACATAAAATATACAATACTTTTACAGTTATATGGATATATGCAGTAATTAATATTAAAATACTATCTTGAAGGGTGGTGGGGAGGGGTGTTGGGGAGGTCGAAAATTGAGAAACAAAGGTATGTACTTGAATCCACTGTTTTTTGTCGAGTTTTCTCGCAGCCCACACCCCTTTTTTTTCCACGGTATTCAGTCTCGAGAATTTCGGTGAGTGTCTCTTTGTATCCCAGGACGTTGAAGCTGTAAGAGCTTCGTCTGGAACTGGGTCTGGTCCTGAGATTAGGTAGTGTGACTCGGTACATTCAACTGCAATAATTTTGCAAATAGTGATAACTTTGACATAGTACTTATTACAGCGTCTTTCTTTGCTGAACCCTGATTATTACCGGGGTTATAAGTGCATAGTGCATGCACGTCCATTGTTATTCATAAAATACATTCCAGGAGTTGAGTAGCGGATAAAATAATCTGCTGCAACTAAATTTACAAAGGTATAGTTTTTTGTTGTTTTATTATTGTTGTTTTTTTGATAACCAGAACCACCCAAGAAAAATGAATGAATGTTTATTTTAAAGTATTCGTCCGGGTTTTTTCCCGATAATACCTCATACGTTATAAGTAATGATGTATTAATACTTGCCGGTTATAGGTTCTTCCAATATAGCTATACGCGCCTCAAGTTTGGCCTCAAGCTTATCCAACATATTGTTCACTTCCTTACAGGTGCATTTCTTACATTCCGAACCTTCGGCTAGAAGAAAGACTAGTACGATGCATGCCAGAACATTCATTATGACCACTATTGCAGTATTCACAATTCCTGGATAAACATAAAGAAACAGATTCAATATGATGCAAATCTGAACATGTTGGATGGAGCATGCCGTGTCTAGTAATATTAGCAAAATATAAAAGTTAAAGAAACGTGCCCGCCAAATAACGGCAGGCACAATTACACTTCAAAACCGTTTATTAAAACTCTATCCACGTTTACGGGTCATACACTAACGTATATGTGCCGATAAAAAGTATAGGTTTATATATTTACGGATTCTTAAGATACCCGTGACTGAATACGCGTCAAATGAATTTCAGTTGGTAACTCTTAATTCGACGCCCTAGTTACTTTTTTATATACCTCGTCGTCAGCAGGTTTAGAAACGGGTACATATGTTGTAAAATGTGTCTGTTGATGGTGGGATAGGGACTTTAAATTAAGAACATATAAATCTACAAAACTCAATCAGCAGCTTCTGGTTTCTTTGCTTGCTATATATACATTCGTGGATAAGAACACAATTTACAAAGAAATTGTCTGAAGACGAGAATATAAACAAGATTATAAAGTAATAAACAAAATATTCTTTAAATGTATATTTTGTTCAAAAGATCTGCAATAATGATAAACAGTGAACTTACTTCACTGTGATAATTAACTTATGTACGTGATGATTCCCCCTGAAGTCTCACTACACAGTTAGCTCCTTTGCATGTGACTGCAGTACACGGGTACTAAACATTGACTCTAACACATTTTGGAGATATATGAAAACGAGTGTCAATGACACTTCCGAGGTAGTGACAAGGATTAAAATGACAAAATAAAGGTGAGTTCAGCTCGTTGTTTTTCATAATATCATTAATCCAACGATTTATTTCAAAAATCGGGGAATGCTATTCCAATTATATATGTTCAAAGTATGTCTAAGTTGCAAATATATTACAAATGATTGTTTATTTTCACGCCTAGGTCTTTTATAAGATTGGAATCTTCGACAGATCGCAATTTTTCGGTGCATATTCTTATTTATTTATGAAAGTCAGCTGTTGTTTTAGTGGAGATGAAAAACCTTTCATGTAATCATTACTCGGTACTGGTTTATCAGAAAACAAAGAACAACGGATTTATCGCCAATTTTCGGCAAAAGGTAGAGTCAATGAGCCGGAGCTAGGGTCGATGACGCGGAGGTTGCTAGGAGCATTTTTTTTCAATTACCAGTCCCGATACCGTATTAAATGCCAAGGTACCATGCGACTGATCTCGTCGCCTGGATAAAATTAGTATATCCTCGGCCTCTTAGTTTTCGCACACTTAGCGTTAATTGTTATCATAATATCAGTGATAAGTATACAGTTAACCTAATAAGATGCTAGATGGAATAAACTATTCAGTCTGCAGCAAAAACTACCTAGACAGTTATCAAATTTAATTTACTTTTCATCTGATAAGATTTGTGAATGTATGACCTACATATTTTTTTTTACGGTAAGCGGCTTTAGTTTTCGCACACTTCATTTAATTAGTTTTTTCCCCCAAGATGCAGTGTTTTCATACGGGTAATTTTATGCAAATCAGTTGACCTGATTTTATGTAAAATTGCCAACACAGAAAAAATAGCAAAGTATCCACTATTATTTTACTTTAAAAGAAGAAAATAATGACCTGTATTTGCTTTGTGTTGTTTTAATGAAAAAAATACATTTATCATCTCGGAAAAGAATAGTTTGTAAATTGTTTACATCTGCTTTGTTCAAAACATGGCAGCCAACTTAGGTCACATGTCAGTCACGAAAGTTTTGGGGCAAACGGTTATGAAATAACCACTTGCCAGATGGCTTTTTTACATAAACACCGATATTGCGTCATCGTTTTTTGCAGGTACCCGCCATTGACTTGACCCAATTCCATTTCTTATTTACGATGAAAGAGGTTGGTGAAAACGCAATTTATTGATGGCTACAAAAAGATAAAAGATCAAATCCATATAGTATTGCAAAATAATATTAATATTCCTGAATTTTCTTTTAATGGAAGATATTTAATGATAAATACACCGGTAGATGGAGGAACATGCGAAATAATAATGTCCGTAGAGCTGAAAATCGCTTCAATTTTCTTTTTGATGTTTTGAACTATAGACTTAGCAGACGGACATCAAAAGTGATGACGGAATTCACACAAAAAACGCGCGCATACGACATTTCCTGAATCGTCCGAAATCACAAGGTGTGCGAAAACAGATGGTTCGACGATACATTTTATATCAGCCTGCTTTACCTGATTTCCGCAACGGTTCGGGAAAGGATTGAGCAATGGTATTCTACTTGTTTTGAATAACGTTAGACTACTAACATAATGTTTAAACGTATTACAATTAATCATTTAACTACTGTAAAAGTGTGACATTTCACCGAACCAAGTTCTTTTGAGGATCAAGCGAGAGGAAAAGAAGTAAGAAAGGTCTATTAAAATACAGTAGTGTGTTTGATTCGTTATAATTTGACCAAAATAATTGGTATTTCAATAGTTATACTATCAGTGATACATTTCTATGTAAAGAAATAAAAAAGGGAGGTGAAATAAGGTAATAAATAAAGAAAATGTCAGAGAAACAAACAACGGCTCTTACCCCAAAACGCCGCACGTCCAGAACTAACGCTGCACGTCACGTCGCAGTTTGACGTCAACCATTTTACGTCATATTTGACGTCGACGTCAGCAACTGACGTCGTATCGTACATACGTTATTTATATCAATTAGCGTTTACTAAATTGCTAATTGAATTAGTGATCGTATAGTGGATTTTAATAATGGTTTGCACAAGCAGTGATAATTATTGGTCAAGACCAAGTATCAATACTCGTAATACCAAGCAGTCATAATAATTCCTATCTATAAATATATTGGAAATGCTAAGTAATTCAAGGAATAATTTGGAACTCTATTTCACTACTAAAAAAGTATCGATATTCAAGAACAATAGTGTTTGCCGCTACGAATAACTATGAGTTTACGTTTCCCAACTAACATTTTGAAACTGCAAAGACATATGGCTGGGTATAAAGAATGAAAATGGCAAATAAACAAGAACTATTAAGTAAATAAATAAAACTTGTTAAAGATGAAATAATGAATGAATGAATGGTGTTTTACGGCACGTCGACACGTTAAAGATGGAAAGCAATGGTGAGCATTAATAGAAACAGAAATATCCCCAGTTACAAATTATTTTTAAAAATGTTCTTTTAAAAAATAAAATAAATTATTATCTAAATTCGACAGACACATGTTCAACAAATACACTACACACCATGTTAGACTTGCACCTATTTGCAAGATTTAGCAATATAGTAGACAAACGAGTTACATAATAAAGTAGAGCTTTTACTGCAGCGTACGTGCCAGTAACTTTGCGATCCCAAATGATTACAGTATAATAAAATGTACGACGGAAAAGTAGAAATTTAGCAAAACTTATCACTTACCTTTTATTTCCAGGACTTGTAATGGATGGCGTTGCGATGACGTTATATTTATACTGTTTAATCAAACCAGCTGTTGATGTGATGGCTTTTGTGATGCCGTTACAAGACCCATCGCGATTATTATCTGAGGCGTTTTCCTAATTTATCTCCAATTATGATGGTATTGTTCATTAGAAATATTTTCAACCTGTTTCTCCTGTATCGAATAGTTAAACGATTCTAAACCAAAAAAAAAATAGTTATCAAATAGATGTTGGTCCAAACAAAGGCATGTCAAAATAAAACGCAGTAACAGCGGATTGGAGGCACTCCAATACCAGCATTTCACAGCGTGTATGAAGCCCTCCAATACGGCATTCTACAGCGGTATGAGGCCCTTCAATGCCGGTATGTCACAACGGATATGAGGCCCTTCAATACCAGCATGTCAGAGCGGGTATGAGGCCCTTTAATGCTAGCATGTCACAGCGGGTTTGAAGCCCTTCAATGCCGGTATGTCACAGCGGATATGAGGACCTTCAATACCAGCATGTCACAGCGGGTATGAGGTCTTCAATGCCAGTATGTCACAGCGGGTATGAGGCCCTCCAATGCCAGCATGTCATAGCAGCTATAAGGCCCTTCAATGCCGGTATGTCAAAGCGGGTATGAAGCCCCAAATGCCAGTATGTCACAGCGGGTATGAGGGCTTTTAATGCCTGTATGTCAAAGCGGGTATGAGGACTCCCACCCCCCTCCCCCCGCCCAATGCCAGTATCTAACAGCGGGTATGAGGCCACTTCAACACCGATATGTCACTGCGGATATGAGGCCCTCAAATACCAGCATTTCACAGCGGGTATGAGGCCCTTAAATGCTATATGTCGCAGCGGGTATGAGACCCTCCAATGCCAGCATGTCAAAGCGGGTATGAGGCCATTCAATGCCGGTATGTCACAGCAGCTATGAGGCCATCCAATACCAGCATTTCACAGCGGCTATGAGGCCCTTCAATGCCGGTATGTCACAGCGAGTATGGTGCCCTCCAATGCCGGCATGTCACAGCGGGTATGAGGCCCTTCAATACCAGCATATCACAGCGGGTATGAGGCCCTTCAATACCAGCATGTCATATCGGGTATGAGGCCCTCCAATGCCAACATGTCGCAGAAGGTATGAAGCCCTTTAATACTAGCATGTCACAGTGGGTATGAGGCCCTCCAATACCAGCATGTAACAGCCAGCGGATAAGGCAGCGGGTATGAGGCCCTCAAATGCCAGCATGTAACAGTGGGTATGAGGCACTCTAATATCAGCATGCCACAGGCGTATGAAGTCGACCAATACCAGAATGTCACAGCAAGTATGAGGTACTACTATACCGGTATGTCACAGCGGGTATCAGGCCCTCCAATGCCAGAAGCACATCACAGCGGATATGAGACCCTCCAATACTAGCATTTCACAGCGGGTATGAGGCCCTTCAAAACCGGTATGTCGCAGCGGGTATGAGGCCCCCAATGCCAGCAGGCCATAGCGGGTATGAGGCCCTTTTGTGCAGGTATGTCACAGCGGGTATGTGACCCTCCAATGCCAGCATATCACTGCGGGTATGAGGACATTCAATGCCGGTATGTCACAGCGATTATGAGGCCCCAATACCAGTACGTCACAGCGGGTATGAGCCCTCCAATGCCACCATGCCGCAGCGAGTATGAGGCCCTTCGATACCAGCATGTCGCAGTGGATATGAAGCCCTCAAATGACAACATGTCGCAGATGGTATGAGGCTCTTCATATACCAGCATGTCACAGCGGGTTTGATGCCCTTAAATTCCAGCATGTCAAAGCGGGTATGAATCCCTCCAAATCCAGAATGTCACAGCTGGTATGAATCTCCCCAATACCAGCATGTCACAATGGGTATGAGACCCTTCAATACCAGCATGTTGCAGCGGGTATGAGGCCCTGCAATACATTTATGTCACAGCGGGTATGAAGTCCGTCCTTTTTTTTTTATTTTTTTTTTATTTCTCTCAATGCATAATATATTACAAAATGTTATAAGCATATATGAACTTTTAACGTACAGTTGTATAGCAATGTGTTGCATTGATGCAACATCTTATATTACATGTATGCCCTAAAAGAAACTTTAGAAGGATTTAGAATTAGCAGACATATAAAGATTTGACAGATAGTAGGAACAGGAGTATTGGAGTGTTAGACTTAGGCTAAATCAATGATTGTTTTATACAGTTTTAATTATATACGTTGATTATTTTATTGTATATCTCGGTCACCATCTAGTTTCCCTTATGCGTTAAACTTTTCCCATTTCTTGTTGTGTTGTTCAATTTTATCTTTAAATACTGCAATGTTCTGTTCTAAGTCCTTTCTTTTTTTTAAATATTGTATAAAACAATTAAACTCCGGGATGGCTTTCCTGCATTTGTTTATAAAAATAAAATATTTTGCTATAAGTATAATAAAGTTGATAATACTACTATTACTTGTGTTTTTACTTATACAAAATGATATTGTTTTTAGATCAAAATTTACATCCAAACTTTTATCCTGCAGAAATATTTGTAAACTCGTCCAAAATTGTTGAATAATTGGACATTCCCAAAATAAGTGTATAAGAGATTCTACATGCATTCCACAAAAATCACATAAACTAGAACTGACTAGTTTACATTTATACAGTAACTTATTACATGGTATGATTCTCATGATATATTTATATTGGAATGTACGTAGTTTTGTGGCAGTTGTACTTTTGAATGATGAAAAATAAATGTTTTTCCAATCTAGATCTCCGAGAATACCTTCCCACTTTACTTGTGGTTTCACAATATTGTTATGTGTCTCTTTTTCTATCAGTAATTTAGTTAGGAGTTTATTTGGCATTTTACTCTTTAGAAAACTCTTTATCAGAACATTTCTGCTATTTGTTACATTGATTTGTTCTTCTTGGAGTAACGTTTTCCATTCGTTTGGAATGCTGTTAATTAACGTATGGTATTGTAGAAAGTCACTATTTCTGACTCCGAATATTTGTTTAAACTCTGTAAATGTAAAAAATCTCTTGACTCGATAATCGTATAGTTGTTCAATATATTTCAATCCTAAATTATCCCATTCTTTAATACAGATTACTTTTTTTTTGTGTTTTAATGAAGAGTTGTTCCAGATGATCTGTTTGGAAATATATTCTAATCCTTCGTAAAATTTACTTTTGACTAACTTTCAATGATTTCTTTTAAAAATACATTTTTTATACCTATGGTATTTACGTCTTCACTATTAAGATTGCATTCGAAAAACGCACTTCCACCTATTTTATTTAGATCTTTTGCGTAGGAACGTTTCCATAATCCGTTATTATTGTGGTCTAATATTCGCCTAATCCAGCTACACTTTAAAGAATTTATATACACTTCCAAGTTTATCATTTTAAGCCCTCCTTTTTCGTATTCCTGTATTAAAGGTTTCTCATTCCATAGGAATTCATACATATGTTTTGCTATTTGTTTGATAATATTCTTTTTAGGGTTTTCTAGTACTGTTAACGGGTATATGTTTTGAAAGCGCAAAAGTTTTGATCACCGTGATCTTACCTATCAATGATAAATCATGTTTTTTCCATTTATTTAAACACGTATACAATTCATCAATTTGTGTATTTAAGTTGAGTTCATGTAATTTATTTCTATTATTTGTGAAAAACATCCCTAAGGTAACTGCTTTATCTGATTTCCATCGATTTTTTTTGTTTTTACAGTATTCAATTTTAGTATTTTTAAGGCTTCCAGTTCTTAAAATAGTTGTTTTATCTGTATTTAATTTTAACCCAGATATATTTCGAAATTGTTCAATAATGTTAACAAGCGTTTCTAACGATTTTTGTGAACCATCTATCATAAACGTTGCATCGTCGGCGAAAAAATAATTTTTAATTTCTTCTTCGGCTACAACTATCCCCTTAATGTTTTTCTCAAGTTTTACAGCATTCGATAAAATTTCAATAGCAATAATAAACAAAATTGGTGACAGTGGGCATCCTTGTCTAACTCCTCTTTGTACATTAAAGAATTCAGATATATGTCCATTATTTGATACAGAACTTTGTATATCATGATAAAATAGTTTTATCCAATTTATTATTGAATCACCAAAGTTAAAATATTTCAAACATGTAAAAATAAAATCATTATCTATACTATCAAATGCCTTTTCAAAGTCTGCAAAAAAAAGTAAACCTGGACTTTCGTTGTCGTTAAGATAATCCATGACATCAAATAAAAGTCTTACATTTTCCCCTAAATACCCCCCCCTTTATAAAACCTGTCTGTGATGCATTAATTATATGTGAAATAACACTTTTCATTCTATTTGCGATTGTTTTTGTAGCGATTTTATAGTCAATATTTAATAAAGTTATTGGTCTCCAGTTATTAAGTGTTGTAAGTTCCTTATCCTTTTTTGGTAAGAGCGTTATTATACCTTGTTATTGTAGCGTGGTTAAGTTACCGTTGTCAAATGAATAGTTTACGTGTTGGTACACACGGGCCGCAGAGAGAGAATATGGCTAACACAACTTGTGAAAAGCTAAAAAAAGTGAAATCGGAAACTTCGACACATACAAGCAATTTCACACTGAGCTCCACACAAATAAAAAATATTAGGGATATGTTAAAAAATCTCACTCCGCTAGAAACAGAACCACTATGACTACCTGGGCCACATACCGATATCCGTGTTACTGAAAACACGTTGAATACATTCAACGGTACCGGCCCGCCACCTCATGACACACACACACTATTGAGGAATAATGTTGATAACTCACTGATGGACAGCCCCGGAAAAAACGTTCAGAGAAACAAAAAAGGTGTAGCGAAAAACAAGAAAATGAGACTTAACAAAAATAAAGAAATTAAAAAAAACGGACGCAGTAGTACTCAAAAGAGTATTAAACAAAATAAAAAATGCATACATAGAAAAAAAATAATAAAAGCAAGTCAGTATATAAAAAATTTAACTGACAATGAATTAAAAGATCAAGAAATATTAGTAATGAGTAAAAATCTCAAATTTGTCCCGACACCGGAACCGCCGACAATTAACACGGTCATGTCGGACATAGACAATATGGCCCAAAGAATGAGAACACGCCTATGGATATATGAAAACAAAATTTCGCCAAAGTGTGACTTGTTCACATGCAAACGGGACAGACCTAATAAACTCTCTAATAATGGAGTTTTAGAAAGTTACATTACCGCCACAAAAATAGAAATAGGCAATATGCATGAAAAACGGCATAAAAATTATAAGGAAAAAATAGAAAATGCTATTAAAAACATTCACGCAAACAAAAGATTTAAGAGAAAGATGAGAGGTAATTTCACACAAAAAATGAAAATGGTGTTATCCAACCTTAAAAAGAACAAAAATATAATTATTAAAAAAAGCGACAAAGGTAATTGCACGGTAGTGATTAATAGACGCAAGTACATTCAAGAGGGTATGCGACAATTGAATTCGAGCGCGCACTATATGAAAATTGATGAGGACATCACGCAGAATACAACGAAGGAAGTCATACAAATCTTGGACCACATGTTAAAGCGAAACGAAATCTCTGAGAAAAATTACGAATACCTGAGTCAAAAAAACATAAAGGTAAAAACGGCAGAGATGTACTTACTTAACAAAATACACTCCGACCCACCCACGAAAGCCAGACCAATTATATCGGCAAATAACTGCCCAGTTGAGCGAATATCGGAATACATAGATTTCTTTCTGCAACCATTTGTATTAGAACAAGATACGTACTTAAAAGATACGTCAGATTTCATTCGTAAAGTGGAAAAAATCAAGGTACCAGAAAAATCACTGATTATAACATTGGATTATGAAAGCATGTACACCAATATTATACACAGCGAGGCCATAGATGCTATTAAACAAAAAATTCAAACTGACACTAGATATAAAGTAATCAACGGAATAAAACGGCCGTCGGTAGAATCATTTTGTAAATTATTAGAATTAGCTATTGCTAGAAACTCTTTTAAATTCAATGATATTGATTTTTACCAATGCCGGGGAGTGGCAATGGGACATAAAGCATCTCCAAACATTTGTGACATTGTCATTTATTACCTGGAAAAAGAAATGCTTAAACTGGCGAATGGAAAAATATTAACGTGGTTACGGTTTAGAGATGATGTATTCGCTTTATTTTTGGGCTCGGAAATTGAAGCAACCGCATTCTTAGATAAAGCAAACGAAATTCACAAAACCCTAAAATTTAAATATGAAATCTCTTATACAAAAGGGATCTTTCTGGATACGATAATACACAAAGGAGAACGGTTCAAAACGGATGGTGTCCTAGATTTTAAACCCTATGTGAAACCAAGCGAAGCTTTTCAATATATTCACAGAACGTCCTCCCATCCAAAATCAGTATTTGAAGGTTTAATTAAAGGGGAACTTATACGATTTGTACGAACATCCACAAATTATGGGGACTTTCTAGAAAGGGCGAACTTATTCAAAGAAAAACTTCTCTTGAGGGGATACAGTATAACAGAGTTCTCTAGCGCATTTCAACAGGTTGACCATAAACACAGACAACAGTATCTGTGACCCCTATGCAGAACCAGAATGTGCCATTCTTCAACACAAGCCCGTACCCAATTGCATCGCAATCAACCGGTCCTAACCCACAGCAACTGTATGCGAATCAGGTACCGCAAAACACTACCCCACCCAGCTGGGCAACACAACTGTTGGAAGACGTAAATCACATAAAGTTGTCAATGAAAAAAATAGACAATATAGAGAAAACGGTTAATGCAATTAATATGAAAGTAACAAATTTGGAAACAAAGGTCAACACTATTGAAACGCGGGTAACCGAGGTCGAAAGTGCATGCTCCTTTTTCAGTGCAACGAGTGATAGTCAGAACAACGATATGAAATCTGCAAAATCTGAAATTAAAAAACTAAACAATGCTTGTCAAAACATGGAGCAAGATGTTAAACACTTCCAATCGCAGAATCAGCTATTAAAATCAAAGATAACTGATTTGGAGTCGAGATCGATGAAGGAAAATCTACTGTTTTATGGACTTCCGGAAACAAATGGAACTGAAAACTGCGAACAATTAGTTAGAGATCTGTGCATACATAAACTTAATATAGCAGAAGCCAGTGATATGATATTTGATCACGTGCACAGGATAGGTGGCAAGGATGCCAAAAAACCACGCCCTATAGTTGCCAAATTCCACTACTATAGAGACCGTGAAATTGTTCGACAAAAATCATACGATTGCGCAGAGCCTTTGAAAACCGCAAATCTTGGAATAGGCATACAATGGCCAAAACAAGTACGAGAAGCCAGGAAGGAATTATATCCCATAATGCAACAGGAGAAACACAAAGGAAACAATGTCAAAATGGTCAGAGACAAACTGTACGTGAACGGGCACGAATATAAGCCAGCAGCAGCAACCGGACATAACTAGGGAGGTCACGAGGAGCACCTCGACATTATATCGTGGAATGTAAATGGACTTTGCAGAAAATTAGCTGACACTGATTTTATTGAATTTATAAAACACTATGACATCATAATTTTTTCAGAAACTTGGTTAAATAAAAATAACATCTTAAATTTAGAGATACAAGGATTCGTTTGTGATCACATATTTGGAAATAAATCACCAAATGTTAGAAAAGGACGATATAGTGGTGGAATATCGATTTATTACAAAGACAGATTAAAAGGAAAAATAACAATTATTGAAAAAAATCAGTGTGGCATTATGTGGGTTAAATTATCGCATGATTTGTTTGCATTTGATTATGATGTATATTTATGTAACATGTATATTTTACCAACAAACTCCAACGTTTTAAATAATGAAGAAATTGATTTTTTCGAACAACTTGAAATAGGTATTGAAAAATATAGTAATCAAGGTAAAATTTTCACAATGGGTGACTTCAATAGTAGAACATCGAATTTACCTGATCTTCTCGATTTTGACCGATATTTAGAAGATGACGACTCGATAGTAAACACGGAAAACATTCCTCCACGAGTAAATAAAGATCACGTGATCGACATGAATGGGCGTCGTTTACTTCAATTATGTCAAACGACTGGACTGATAATTGCAAATGGGCGTTTTTTTTCAGATAGTAATTTGGGAGAATTCACGTTTTGTTCCCATACAGGTGGTATGAGCACCGTAGATTATCTATTACTTAATTTCTCAGATTGTAGTTGTATTTCAAACTTTAAGATATTAGATTTTAACGAATTTTCTGATCATGCGCCAGTATATACTTGTTTTAAAACAAAACTAGCACGAAATAATGCACCTGACCCCGACATAGTAAATGAACCGATGCAAAATAAAATCGTGTGGGACGAGTCCAAGATCAACTCGTTTAGAGACGTACTCATGAATAACAATGAGCGAATTCAAAGCATGCTCGACGATGTAAACATAAACAATAATCAAATCGACGACATAGTCAATTCGTTCACAACTTACATGTATGATAGCGCATTCAGCGTATTTGGTAAATCTTATAAAAAGCAAAATAAATCGGAGGAATCTGACTTTAATAATAAAGACTGGTTTAACGGAGAATGTTATCAAGCTAAACGCGATTTTAAAACAGCAAGAAATGCATTTGTAAAAGAAAAGAATGACGCAAACAAACATGTATTTATTTCAACGCGCTCTATTTATAATCGCGTGAAACGGAAATCTAGAAACAAATATAAAATAAGTGAAGGCAAACGATTACAAGCTTTAGCGAAAAAACAACCTCGAAAATTTTGGAAATCTTTAAAAAAGAAATATAAAAACAAATCAGCTGACGCAAAAAATCTAAATATCACAGATCTATTCGATCATTTTAAAAAAATGTTCGGAAACGCAAACGAGTCAGAACAACAGCCTCCGGACATAGAAGGTACATTCGATCAAGAATTAGACGCGGAGATAACAGAAAACGAACTACGAGCCGCGATTTTCCACCAGAAGAATCATAAATCTTGTGGATTGGATAATTTAAATAGCGAAATATTTCAATCATGTTATGATATAATCTCACCATTTCTATTAAAACTGTATAATCGTCTGTTAAATAACGGTGAATACCCTGTAACATGGGGCGAAGGAATTATCATTCCAGTCTTTAAAAATGGAAATAATGATGATGCAAACAATTATAGGGGAATCACACTTATAAATGTATTGGGAAAAATATATTCTCAAATTTTACTTAATCGTGTAACTATATGGTCAGACAAATACGATAAGATATCGCAAAACCAGTTTGGATTTCAAAAGGGTAAATCTACTGTAGATTGTATATTTGTATTTTATTCTATTATTGCAAAGGTGTTAAGCTTAGGAAAAAAACTGTATTGTGCTTTCATAGACTATGAAAAAGCATTCGATAGAATAGTCCGCTCACTTTTATGGCATAAGCTTCTAGCCCAAAATGTAAGTCTTAAAATTGTAAATGCCATTAAATCTATGTACACTGTGGTAAAGTCATGTATACGATATAAGTCTGCTTTATCAGACTTTGTGGAATCACATATCGGAGTGAAACAAGGAGATCCGAGCTCTCCTTTGATGTTTATGATGTTTATAAACGATATTGTATCAAATGTTAACTCTGATTTAGAAGACATTTTTACGATAGATGATCTTAAAATATTCATGCTTCTTTACGCGGACGATGCAGTAGTCTTTGCTTTATCTCCCGATACGTTACAGTCTATGTTGAACGATATACAATCATATTGTCATACATGGGGTCTGAAAATAAATACAGCAAAAACAAAAATAATGATCTTTGAAAAAGGTCGTCACACTACATATGAGTTCATACTAAATAATATAACATTAGAAGTAGTTAATTCCTTTAAATATCTTGGGATTCACTTTTTTAAAAACGGTAATTGGTTTAGAACGCAAAAAAGATTGGCACAACATGCTTCGTTTGCACTGCATAATCTTTTCTCTGTTTTTAACCGAATAGAATTACCCATTTCTGAGAAATGCAAGCTGTTTGACACTTTAGTGGTGTCTGTATTAAATTATAGTTCGGAAGTTTGGGGATCACACGATGCAAAAGACGTCGAACTTATACATACGAAATTTTGCAGGAAGATTTTATCCGTAAAACGGTCGACAAATCTTACAGGTTTATATGGTGAACTAGGTAGAGTTCCGCTCTATGTAAAGAGAAAACTAAATATGGTAAAGTATTGGATTAAATTATTGAAATTAGGAGATAACAGTATCTGTAAGAAAATATATAAATTACAAAAAAGCGACGCAGACAATAATATATCATATAACGGGTCAAATTGGGCATTCCAAATAAAATCGATATTGGAGACGTTAGGTATGACAAATATTTGGTTACATCAATATGATATAGAACACATTAACTATGAACTCATCCAACAAAGAATATTAGACATATATCATCAAAGCTGGTATGCAAATATAAATAATTCTAACAGACTTGTTACTTACTGTCGTTTTAAGCACGATTTTAATTTGGAATATTATTTAGATATTGATATGGAGAAAAAATTAAGAAATAGCTCTTTGCAGATTTAGATTGTCTTCGCATAACCTCGCGATAGAAAGCGGAAGATATGAAAATATTCATAGGGATGAAAGAAAATGCCGATTTTGCAATATGAATTTTATTGAAAACGAATACCACTTTTTGCTTGTTTGTCCAATTTATAGAGAATTAAGACATAAATATCTTAAACCTTATTATTGCCGATGGCCAAATTTGAACAAGTTTGATTCGCTTATGACATCAAAGTCAAAATGTACAGTTGTAAATTTAGCGAAATTTCTATTCTATGCTCTCAAATTAAGGAATAGTACATAAAGAAAATTTCCTGATGTTAAATTCTTATTTTTCATTACAGCGATTTTGAAATAATGTGCTTCTCAGTAAATCTGATATAATGTAAATTGTATGTTTATTTGTTTAATATGGATAAGTGTTCATGTTCTCACTATCTTCATACTTTCATGTAATTGTGTAGGCTATAAACATGTGTTGTATGTTTAATTGCTGAATAAAGATATTGTATTGTATTGTATTGTATTGTATGGAACAAACATAAAAAATACAGAATTCCCGTTAGTTTTCATAACGGAATATAACCCACACATCACGGGACTAGCAGGACAATTACAATCGTACTGGAAAATCATTGAACAAAGTGATACACTGAAAAAGATATTTCCGAAAAAACCTATGATTGCCTACAAACGGGGAGAAAATCTAAGGGACACATTGGTTAGAGCTAAATTGCCGCTTTTTAATGACTTGGATGAGCTAAACATGTTAATTAACCTTCTGAAAAAAGATGCAGACTCAGGGATTGGTTAACCTTTAGCATACAATACAACAGTGATAATGACACGATACGGGTCAAACATACATATTATAAAACATTAACCCGGAATAGAATAGTATACAGAATAACCAATACAGTACCCGCTCACATACACACGTGCACAGCACAAAGATGAACTACCATAATGCATTATCTAAGAAACAAGTAGATAATGGATTAATACATCAAGATGCTAAAAACGTATAAATATTTAAAAAAAATAAAACATAGATTATAGTACACTGAACCACAACGTAGATAAGGCAACTACTGAAACTGTACACACATATAACTAGAGATTTCTTAACCAAATAATCGGTTAACTTGAAAGTGTATATACCAATTCAACATATAACATAGTGAATGCTGGCTTGCTCAAAAATACTATTAATTATAAATAGAACAAATAGTACTAGAATATTTGGAGCAATAAACACATTCAAAAAATATATAATGAGAGTGCAATTCAACACTTATGACACATAACACGCTTGAATAAGAAGCAAATACGAAATTGCATGTCACGCTCGAACAACCAACCAATCACTAACACCTAATGCAAATGAGATACAAACAAAATGCCAAGTGACAACAAATTAAAAATGATTAACCAATCAACCGTCGCTACTCTGAGTTGCACAATTGAAATCGCAAGGTAACGCCTAACTAAAATGATTAACCAATCAAACATCATTGTTCTTGAAGACTTATTTCCATGGGAGAAACAAACATATAAAACAACGATGTTAAATGCAGATAATTACTGATTCAGTATACCATACCTACATACACTGCAACCATGAATTACAACGGACGATTCTACGGACGTCGGCGAGCTGGCCGCAGGCCTATGTCACAGTTCAGAGCAAGAACTCCCTATCATCGGGAAGAGTCGACGAGTCAAGAAGCGGATACAGGAAACCCACGACTTAGGCCGGTACACTTACTGCAGCATGACGGTACACCACGAGGCAAAACAGTGGCGACGGCAAAAGATGAGGCACGAGTGGCCAGAGATTGGCGGAGCCTGTTTGAAAGGGACTTCGAGAGGAAAAACATCACGGTTCGATACCCACCCAGGGCCTGTTTTCTCCCAGACTGGGAAAGCCTGCAACCTTTGCTTGATAGCATAAACACAGAGACCATGGACAAATGGAAGGTGGCCATAACAGAGCACCTTAACACAGTAGAGACGAGGGCCAACGACAGGGCAGAGAACCCACCCTCTACGGAAGCTGAGACTATGTCGGATACTGTGACAAAGGCCATCATGGCGGCCTTTGCAATGATGACGGCGGCAGTGCACACAACAAATGAATGATCCACCGGTTCGCCGGAGTGTGTATCATAGGTCCTTTTCAGGACCACCAATTACCTCGAGAGAACATCCTTAAAAATTGTCACATCCATTACTAATATCCAGTACCTTACAATGGACATAAACATGCGTGCATAAAAACACTCAAAACACACACGTAAACGGGAATACACAGAACAAACACCAACCAGTGCATTTCAATATAATATACCTTGAATCAATGAAAAATATCAGATATTGAGCAAAATAAAAATGAATGAGATATAATATAAGAAAGAGCATCACAAATCAAAAACATGATAAAGATAACAACCAAGCGATTACCTCCCTTTAACCCAATATAATTAGGTGGACGATATACACCAATACTTGACGAAGATTAATTGATTATACCACTTAATATGGAGATTAGCTACCAAGAACAAGTCTGGGTAGAAAATAATACACATACTAAGTAAAAAATGTTAATATATAAAACAGTGGGAAAGAAAACAGGGATATATTAATAACAGCCATCTTCCTTATTAATCATAGTCCAGACATAATGCCGAGCCAACGGGGGATTCTTCCCGGGGGTTCATATGGTAGAGGGACTTTAAACCTTAGAAATCATCATCATCATTATTTAATTACTCATACAGATTTTAAACAAGCGGACACAATGCCCACACAGTTCAATGGACTCGCACAAGATGCGTATAATAATTCAAAAATAACCTAGGTGGGAAAAATACGAAGAACGTGCATATTCATTCATGATGTGGTTCATTACGAGACATGAAATAGATACTATTGATAATTAAGCGCCAAAAGCGAGTTCAATCAGGGAGCATATGGCCCCACATTATGTCTCTACGGTTATCAAAAAATCGTTACCACGAGTTAGACTAATTCACACCCTCTACATGTGGTAATTAGTCGTGGATAGACAACACAGAGGGACCATTGTATTAGAAATGTTCAATACGGTATATAAGACTGTAGATAGATACTTCCAAATCAGTTGAGCTCTCACTCGACTAAAAAAAATCTCTGAAATTCAATTAAACCCTTGGTGAAATTGAAAGCAGATATACAAGCAATAGTAACGGTAAACAAACTCGTATTTGCTTGCGAACAAAAAGTATATTTAGCGGTTAAAAAAAACACGCAATATACAGTGTATATACACACACAGTTGAGTTCTCACTTGACTATAGCATTCTGAAAATCAATTAAACCCTTGGTGAAATTGAAATCAGATATACAAGCAATAGAAACGGTATACAAACTCGTATTTGCTTGCGAATAGAAAGTATATTTAAGCGTAAACAAACACGCAATATACAGTGTATATACATAAACACATAATTCACTTGAGGTGAATATGATGGTTTGAAGACCAGCTCTTTTAAGTAGAGAATATTGAAGATTGGTTAACTATTAGAATCGACTAGTAGTGTTACCCAATTGAGTGTAGCTTAGTGTATTTATTACACAAAGAGATTATACGATTGCACGAAAATCTCGCCAGGTCAAGAACTGGAGAATTGTAATAAAATAGCATACACACTCAAAGCGATTACAACACGCATTAACTGTTACAATACAACAAATTGCAACAAACTTACAATACACTGAAAACAGAGAATGTTCAGTAGGTGATTGTAACAGCATACACTACTCGATCGGCAGAGTCCAACTTCTAGTATTCTGATACTAAATGAGTGTGAAAACGATCTTACATATATATGTAAAGATTGGAAGTGAATATATATACTAATACATTGTCCACGGT
This sequence comes from Cyrtodaria siliqua, assembly GCA_037043455.1. Taxonomy (NCBI): domain Eukaryota; kingdom Metazoa; phylum Mollusca; class Bivalvia; order Adapedonta; family Hiatellidae; genus Cyrtodaria; species Cyrtodaria siliqua. The sequence continues at coordinate 101,813 of JAWPHD010009262.1, forward strand.
GACACACGATACCACACAGTTTAACATAAACTGGTAGAGAATACACATGTAAAACTCACAAGGGTGGATATACGTGTATACGGGCTAAAACGCCAAATATTTAAGTAACACAACGGTGCCTCTTTATGGCAGCTGACGAAGGAATTTTTATTCCGAAAGATCTTTTGCATACAGGATATTGTTTTCCTGGTAAAGTAGACACTGTTGTTCTAGTTAAAACACTTTGTAAGAGATTTTAACATAACTTATCTGAAGTATTATACTGCCTCCGTGATTTGAACACGGGGAAGGTAGTCTGTATGGTCAATACAGATACAGCTCACATATTAGTATTACACATAATATAGCTGAATACACTATACATTGTTTAGAGATAATCGCCTACTCTAATTGTGAGCCTGGTGTGATTACAGTATTAAGGATATACACATATAATAATACGTTAAAATATACTGTAAAATGCAGAGAAAAACACTCGGGGTAAGATTCCCCAATGGGACCTCGCCAACTGGGAAGGCGAACCCTTTGAGGTCAGTTGGGCCTTCTGCTTTGGCCAGATGCTTGCAAACCCCCTCAACGAATTCAAGTAGAAGAGTTTTAAATCATTCCAAAATATTTTATAGAATTCAGTGGTTAAACCATCTGAGCCAGGACTTTTATTGTTTTTCATATCTTTAAGTGCCATTGTACATTCGTATTCATTAAGGTTTCCTTCAAGATTATGCTTCTGTTCTTCGTTTAGTTTCGGAACATTTATATTAGGAAAAAAATCGTGATTAGAATCCATTGGGTTAATATTTTTGTATAGTTTTTCGTAATATAATTTTGTTTCTTTAATTATATCATTTTGATGTTTAATTTCGTTACCATTTATTAATAATCGTGTAATAGTTTTTCTCTCCGATCTTTTCTTTTCTAAATTTGAGAAATATTTAGTATTTTTCTCTGCTCCTTCAATATATTGTGCTTTTGCTCTCAAGATTATTCCGTTTGTTTTCTTTTCAATTATTTCTGCCGGTTTATCTTTCTTTATTATTAGTGTTTCATGTAACTGCCCATTATTTGGATCGTTTGATAATTCATGTTCTAATGTATCTATTTCCCTAGTTACTGTGCTTTCTTCATTTATTTCCCTTTTCTTTTTAGTAGAGCAATATTTTATTGTTTCATTCCTTATTGCGCCTTTAATTAATTCCCATAATGTATAATGGTTAGCGTTCTTATTTATATCGGATATTTCTTTTATGGCATTTCAAATATTTATTTGATAATCCTCATTTAAAAGTACACTGTTATTGAGTTTAAAATACCCGGGACCGTGATTTTGTTTTGACAGGTTAATGTTAAAATATACTAATGAATGATCCGAACGCAGACCTGCAGATGGTGGATATTTTACACTTTGTAATATTATTTACTATATTTGAGGATATTAAAAAGTAATCAAGCCTACAAAATATCGGAGGTTTATGATTCGAATGCCATGTAAAATGTTTAGTATCGGGATTCAATATTCGCCATATATCGTTTACATCATAGTTTGAAATTATGGAATTTATCTCGTCTCTGGTCTTTTTATTTCCATCCATTGTACCGTTTTCCTTATCTTGTTTCGTCATCATGATCATTTATAAAATTCTCTATTTTCATGAAAAATTGTATATCGTCATTGTTCGGTCCATATACATTTAAAATCAGTACATTTTTTTCATCAATGTTAATTTTTAAGTAATGTAATCTACCGGTGATTATCTCGGTATGTTCTATAATTTTACATTGGACGTTTGGGTTTACAAGGATGCCCACGCCTTTGCTATTACTACTGTCACCGCTAAAATAAGCGTCGTGCCCCCATTCATGTTTCCATTTTTCAAAACAATTTGGTTCACAATGTAATTCCTGTAGAAGACATATTGAATAATTGTTTAGTTTAAGCCACTCACATATTTGTCTTCGTTTTTTCGTTTCGCCTAATCCTTTAACGTTGAAAGTACATATTTTTAAATTCATTTTTATTTTTACGTTTTACATTAGACAAATTAAACGGCGACATTGAGGTATACTCAAAAAAATCACAGGTACCACCTATACACACTGCAGAATAATAGACACAACTCCATGTATAAGAAAGAAGAAATAAAGTTCTGAATAGAGAAATAGCTTGCATTTGACAACCTCTCAGTCTAAATATATACAATCCGTGGACGGCACCCCAAATGGACTGTATCAATATACGCTTACTTATAATCGGTGATAAAGTACATTATGCGAAGAACAAAAAAACAACAAATATATAATAATTCCGCAGTCATATTACATTGTAAATGATATCACGCTCTGGCATCATATTCAATATATTCAACCGACGGAACAACACCTGCAGAGTGAATCATACTTCAAAAATTGTATACTACAGATGATTTATTGAAGATGGGCTATGAAAGAGACTCAATACTGAACTTAGTTTATATTTATTGGAATAACAAGGCCATGGCTTCAGCATAATATAACAAGAAACATAATGTGCATAACAAATGTGCAGTCACGATATTTATAACAATTTGAAAAAGGGTCATAGCTCCGACCAAGTTTTGAAGTGAATGAAAACTGTACTCAATGAACCCTGGGACCAGATGTTCACAAAGCCAGATATTTAAAATTTAGTTGCTTTCCTTCAAATGTTCTCGTAAAATAATTACTACACACTGCTGTGACCGCGACATACTGCCAACCCTGTGGAATATCCACCGCTGAAGCCAGGACAATAGGATTAATATTCTTAGGACTTCACATCTGTATTAGGATACGCTGTGCCCAAACCGCCATTTTTCGAGTTATGTAACTGAAATGTATATAAAACTGGTAAAGCAAAACAGAACAATAATATGCATAGGTAATAAATTGAGGGTATGGGAGGGAGGGTATTTTTCATAAATGAACACGACACATGCTAAACTTTGCAATTTACATCTGATACCACCTGCAGAAAATGGCCGCATCTTCAGAGACAGATAATTGGTGTAGCGTACGATTTACACACTCATTAATAAACCAAAAACAAATAAGCAGGATTGCGAAAATTGTTTATGAAAATTATCAATCCCACTTAAATAAAAGGATTTATGTCGATGAACGACAAATCCCATTATTGAAGATAGGCTATGAAAGAGACTCAATACTGAACTTAGTTTATATTTATTGGAATAACAAGGCCATGGCTTCAGCATAATATAACAAGAAACATAATGTGCATAACAAATGTGCAGTCACGATATTTATAACAATTTGAAAAATGGTCATAGCTCCGACCAAGTTTTGAAGTGAATGAAAACTGTACTCAATGAACCCTGGGACCAGATGTTCACAAAGCCAGATATTTAAAATTTAGTTGCTTTCCTTCAAATGTTCTCGTAAAATAATTACTACACACTGCTGTGACCGCGACATACTGCCACATGCCACAAGTGGTGACAGAGGCACCACGAGAGGCACCGCCATTAAAATGGGGGAAGCAGAGCACAGCAGTGAAAAGAACAAGTTAGTCCTCAAATGGAGGTATGGCTGACGCACTTCACAATCGAAGAGATTTGTCTCGCCAACAACAACATTCATCATATGACCCAAATATGGTCGACAACATTCAACAAATGACCCAAATATGGTCAATGACCCAAATATGGTCATTTATAACATTAACAGTCACCCAAAAGTGGCTTGCAACCCAAATTGCTTAGCATACAAAATTGCCAAAATACAAATAAATTTATTTTCAACAACAAAATGGGTTATGACCCAAACTGGGTAAAGCACTATATTGCCAACCACATAGTAACCCATAAGGGGTTAACTTAAAAGTTTAAAATTGATGAAGGATAAGCAGATAACCTTATATAGAGGTTATACATATATGCAAAAAAAGTGACTGCACATCAACAATAATTTGAATTCATTTTATTA